>JAEFBK010000064.1:0-13000 GCA_019202795.1 Arabidopsis thaliana x Arabidopsis arenosa
ATACTATTACTTTATCTTCGAAATATGAAATGTGTGTTCAATGACGGATCAAAGAGATCATCACTAAAAAAATGTTCCATCGCAAAAAATATAGTTCATTGCACATCCTTTGCAGATTATGATCAACAAATACGGGTCAATGCAGAATTGCTTAAAGGTGTGAGATATTTACGTCAATATTATTAATTTACGACTTTCTTATCAAAAAAAAATTATTAATTTACGACTAAAAACTCAGTTGTAAAAGTTATGGAGTTATGGCAATAAAATATCTTCAATTCTTCTAAAAGACGACTCATGCACGGTGCACCACCGACATTGGATACAAGCCCAACAAACCAATTTGGCCTATAGTTTTTGTTAATTAGACCACCAATCTCTCTAAGTGAACACACAAAAACAAGAGATACATGAACAACGCATCTTTAAAGTGTTAAACTTACTAACCAAACTGTTTTGAATTATATGTAATTAAGGAGATGAATTCAATATGCATGTACCAAATCAGGTCGTAGAAAACTGGGTTTCTAAAGTCTAGTCAGACAAAATTATTGGATGTATCCCGGGCTTTAGACCATGCCCAGTGGTGATATTTTCTGAGTATCAGAAGCCCAGAAAATATTATTTAATGGACCAAACAACCTTTTTGGGCCTGAGTCGTATCACTGGACTGATACTTCTGATACCCAGTATCAAATGACGTGGCACGTGATGATTGGCGTTGCAACGCGTTTTGGCTACAGAAAAAAAAAAAAATTCATTGCATCTCTTCGATCCTGCCTTTGGTCCCTCCGCTTCTCCTCACGCCGACGATTTCGAGCTCTCTCACGCCGGCGATTACGAGCTTGTTCCCTGACGAGCTAAGGTAAATTTGATTTCGTTTGCAATTTAGATTCAATCCCTCCTAATTTCTATCTATTTCTCTGATTCATGCTTACGTTTTTGCCAATCAATGGATTTTTGTATTGAGAGTGTTCTGTAATATGGGTTTCTTCGATTTCAAGTAGTCCTTTTTCGTGTTTCCCTCATGTCGGGTTTAAACCCATCTTCTCCGTGAGTTGTTTCATAGTGATTTCTCTAACTAAGGTTTTTACTTTAGGCATTAGAGCTGACTTATTGATTTTGAGAATTGGGTATTTGAACTTGCAGAAGTATAGTGCCTTACATTAGGAAATTTTGGTATTTGAGCTTACTTATTGATTTTGAGAATTTGGGTATTTAAGCTTACTCTCTTGTGTTATGCTTTTGTATGTTTCCGGCAAGTATTCATCTTCTTTAAATCTCAAACTTCATAGAATCGTGTCCTTAAGATGTTTGATGGTTTTCCTCACTATGTTTTAAGGTGAAGTGTGTGTGTACTGTTTAGGATTTGTATATCTACGGCAACTTGTTGATGACTTTAGGTACTCAACAGTCAACACTTTTGTTTCAATTTCAGAACTTTCTGTTACTTTGATTGATTTCTAGTTGGAGTGATGTTCTGAAGTTTGAATGATCAAGTAGCAAAAGAAGACCCTTTGAACATCTTTGTTCTGAAGTTTTCTGTGGTTTAAAGCTCAAAGTCTGAAACTTTTTTGTGCTTTGTTGATGAGCTCTTTCGAGGTCTCATTTCATTCTTTTGTGCATACAGTTCACTGAAATGATACAATCTCTTTTTGACAGGATCATTCAAGGAGGACCTGTGAAAATGGGTCTAGAGAAAAGCTTTAGCATTGCTCTTAAACTCTAGTTTCAGTCTATTCAAAAGAACAAAACTAAAGCCAAGACAAAGAGTTTTGTCTTCTTACCCTCTTCTGGATTCTCTCAATCTTTTGGATGAGGTTTTGTCTTAGACTTGTTTTGGAAACTTTGTTGTATTGTGTTACTTCTTGAGCAAATATAGTCTTCTAACATTTGGCCATCGAATCTGCCAAAGGTTAACAAACCACTATTTCTTGTCTGTAAATTCAAAGAGTCATAAAACTTGAACACGATTTGGGGAAAATCTTGATGGAAGTGTTGGAGAAAAGAACCTGTCAAAGAATGTCGAAGACTTCACATTTAAAAATAAAAACTAATCTTGACATTTCATTAGTTCTATAAAACACATCGTGTTTAATAGATTAATTAATTCAGGTTCATATTTTGGTGTATTTACTACACTTGTATAATTATTTAAAATTAATTCATTACCCAAAAAAAAACTAAAAATTATTACTAGCTAAACAAATATTTTTTATGGTCAATCGAGCTCAAATATGTCATGAACAAACACATCGACAATTGAAAGAAGATTTGATTGAACATATTTGGCAAAAATGGGGCCAAAGTAATTGACTACAAGCGACTAAATTATTTTTATCATCATGTTTTTTTTTAAGTTTTTTTGAATTTTATGTTTTATTTTGCTTAAGTATATTCTACGTTTTTTTATTGTAATATTATCTTTTGTAATCCTATGTTTTAATATATTAATTTTTGATTTTGAATTTTTTTTTTTCAATAATACTTAAAGCGGTCTCACCAATGCAAACATATTTAGTAGGAGTATCAGAAAAAATCTCAATCAATAAACAAATATTATAAATAATACTAAAAAATTCCTAATGATACTATATCAGTATCACCTATAAGTATGCTCTTACTGATCTCACAAGCATGGTCGGTCCAGATTTCTAAACTTTTATATTTTAAAACTTTATCCTATTAGCTCATTTCATTTCGTTCGAGGTGTCTCATTGATGATGCTTTGAGAGAATCAAGATTCAAGACAGATAATCAAGAAGACTAACAAACCACCAAATAAAAATATTTTAGTTACATGATAACGTGAAAATTATGATAATATCCATAATCAATCTATTTGATTCACTCAAATCTTTTACGTATAACATTAATTAATTATTTCTTACAATTCCCAAGAGGCTTTCCACATAGACAAGTATTGTAAGCAAACGACGTCGCATCGAGATGATCAAAAGGAGATCCCGTCGGAATCTTCCCGCACAGATGGTTATGGCTCACGTCAAGATGGCCGATAAATGACGCCGCCGCGATACTCGCCGGAATTGGTCCCTGAAGACGATTGTTCGCGAGGTCCAGCACCGTGAAGTACGATCTTGGCCCGAACGTGTTTGGTATCCGTCCGGTGATAAGGTTCCCGCTCAGATTCAAATTCGAGATCGATGATGCCATCAGAGTCCCCGGAATCTCGCCGGAGATTAAGTTTCCGCCGAGGTTAAGCGTCGCGAGCACCGACATTCTGCCGAACGAAGCCGGAATCGGACCGGTGATTCGGTTCATCGAGAGTTCAACATCCGCGAGACGGTAGATCCGGGTTAGAGATTCGGGTATTTGACCCGAGATTTTGTTACCGCTTAAAAGCACACGACTCACCATCTTTAAACGTCCAATATCTCGCGGTATGACTCCCGAGATATTGTTATTCCTGAGATCCAAATGCGATAAACTCGTTAATCTCGTGATCGACGGAGGAATCACACCATATAAGTAATTATCCGCTAGATTCAACACTTTAAGCCTCAGTAACTTCCCGATATTCACCGGAATCACGCCGGAGATTTTATTTCCGACGAGATCTAAATGTCTCAAGAAAGGAAGATTCTCAATGCAACTAGGAATCCCACCGGAGATTCCCTTCCAATCGGCAATGATGATGCCGGAGAGACGAGTGAGTTTACATATCGAGGGCGAAATAGAGCCAGTCATTAGTCCGCTCCGTTTCGCCTTTTGGAAAATAGGTTCTTCGGATTCACCACGGAGTGTAATGCCGGCGACTCGACGGGTGTTGGGATCGCAGCTGACACCATACCAGCCATTGCAACAGTCTTGGCCTTTCCAAGTGTTGAAAACTCCAATGTATGGCTCATTGAGCTTTGCCCGGAACTCTAGAAGCGCGGCTCGATCGGATGGTAAGCAAGATTGAACCACCGTGGCGGCTAGGAGCAAAACGAAGACGTTGCTCAATAGAATCATTAACGATTTCTTAGTATCCATAGTATAAAGGATCTTTTTGTGATGTGTGTTTAACTGTTTATGAGCTTTTTACATAGGTTGAAGCACGTTGACATGGAAGTGTGACTTAACTAAATGGTGTTATTATATAGTCACATATTGATGGGCGTAAAGACGACGAAGTGTTACTTTTTTGTTGCTTCGTTGAGCCTTCTTATTGATTGCCACGTCACGTACTTTGCATGCTTCTTATTTTCATATTTTTATGTTAGTGGTCAAGATTGGATCATTATTCATTACTAATAACATGGTTTTGTTTGTTTCTGTCGCCTGCTTGTACAGTTATACTATCCATGTCATCAGGTCTGGGCTTGTTCTCGGTTCGATTCTCCGGTACGTACTGGTATTACAAAGCTATACACAAGACCAAGATATTCGAAAAATGAGATCAAAATTAACAACAATCGTGGCAATACATCTATTAGTTTTTGTTGGTGTCGGATCCCGCACCAGTGGACCGGGACCAACCAAAGATTGCCACGTAATCAAGATGAAGGTCCGCAAATGATAAGGCCCATTAAGCCCATGGATCACAAGATATAATCGAAGTGGGCATCACCATAAAGAGAGCCCGGAGTGGTCACACCTCGGGATATGACTCGGAATCGAAGTCGGATGACTTGGGCCAAAAGGCGAAGCCCATGAAGATCGGAGTCAATTCAAATTCAAACGTTGGGCATTAAAACTCGAAGACCAAAACGGACACATTTAAGAGAGAATAATTATGTTTAATTGAGAGTTAAATGCCGTTTGTCAATATAAATAAGAGGGCTAATAGCAATGTAAAGGATACGCAATTTTTCTAGCAAATACACTATAGTCATTCCTATTGCAATTCATAGCTTTTTCATCATATTTTTGTCCTCAAGAATAATCATTCCCACTAATTAAACAAATATTCAAGTGTGCGAATCCGACATCCACATTTTGGCGCCGTCTGTGGGGATCTAGAAGATTCTTGAGTTGTCAGATTTCTCTCATTTCCGAGATAAGCAGCAATGTCTGGAGCAAGCATCCCTGATTCGACAGTAGCCGAGGCTCTCAAGACCATGCAGCAAGCCATAACAGAAATGTCGCAGAAGTTCTCGGATGTGGAAAAAGCTGTGGACACGCTTAAAACAACCCAGGTATCTCTTGGTCAAAACATCAATACTATTCAATCTCGTGTTCGTTCTCTAGGTGCAGGAAGTACCGTGGGAGTCCGAAGAAGCATGTTCAGTACGCCAAACTCCCGTGTGCGAAGTGAGACCAACGAACAAACAACTTCTAACCCAACAATCCAACCGGATGTGGAAGAGGAGACGCAGCTCGGAGATGAAGATCAGCTTGTAGATCAGAATGATCAAGAGAGCTTCGATCAGCTCGAAACCATGAGGAAGGTTAGCCAGGAACTAAAAGAAATGAAGTCAAAGTTCCACCAGGCCACCAGTTCGGAGCCGGACATCAACCGAGTCATCGAAGAAGCTAGGCGAACTCCTTTCATTCCGCGAATTGCGAATTTGAGAATCAAGGATTCTCGAAAACTCAAACTGGATCCGTACAGTGGATTAGAAGACCCAAAAAGCTATCTTGCAGCTTTTCTGATTGCCGCTGGAAGAGTCGAATTGGATGAAGCTGATGAGGATGCAGGATACTGCAAACTCTTTTCGGAAAATCTTTGCGGTCAAGCACTAATGTGGTTCACTCAGCTGGAACCAGGCTCAATCAATAACTTCGACGAGTTGTCGGCTGTTTTCCTGAAACAATATTCTATCCTCATGGATAAAAGCGTTTCGGATGCTGACCTCTGGAATCTAACACAAGGGCCAAATGAGTCACTTAGAACTTTCATCACCAAATTCAAGGGGGTGCTGTCAAAACTCCCAAGAATCTCGCAGCAGTCAGCTCTATCTGCCCTACGAAAAGGTTTATGGCATGACTCGAGGTTCAAAGAAGATCTAATACTTCACAAACCGGACACAATTCAAGATGCACTTTTCCGTGCAAATAACTGGATGGAAGTAGAAGACGAAAAAGAGAGTTTTGCGAAAAGGAACAAACAAGCAAAACCAGCGGTCACTTTCCCTACCAAAAAGTTTGAGCCCAGAGAGAACCAAGGACCTAAAAAGTTCGGATCGCAACCCCTCAACAATACCGTCGGGAGAACAATTTCAAGGAAAAGGAAGGTCGAACACTTGGGTCCGTGACGAAAGTTTGTATTGTGACATCCATAAGGTAACCGGACACTTAACCAAAGACTGTAGTGTCCTCAAAAAGCACCTCGCAGAGTTGTGGGCCAGTGGAGATCTTTCTAAATTCAAGTTAGAAGATTTCGTGAAAGAATATCACGAGGCAAAGGACACCCCTAAAGATCAGAGTTTAAAAAGACCTAGGCAATCCAACGAAGAAGAACCTAGAAGTTCAAAAGGAAAAATCAATGTAATCATTGGAGGTTCCAAGCTTTGTCGGGATACGATCAATGCCATAAAGAAGCATAGGCGAAATGCTTTATTTAAAGCAAATTTAGGCGAAGAAATGGACTTTCAAGGCACGTCAATATCATTTGACGAGAAGAAACGTGTCACCTCGAAAGGCCTCATGATGACGCCCTAGTCATTACCTTAGACGTTGCCAACTTCGAAGTTTCGAGAATTCTCATTGATACGGGCAGTTCGGTCGACTTAATCTTTTTAGGTACCCTGGAAAGAATGGGAATCAGTCGGGCAGATATTGTTAGGACCGCCGTCTCCTTTGGTGGCATTCACAAGCGAATCAGCCATGTCTCTTGGGACGATCAAGCTACCAGTTCTTGCCAAAAACGTGTCAAAGATAGTAGATTTTGTTGTTTTTGATAAACCAGCAGCCTACAACATCATCCTTGGGACTCCATGGATTTATCAAATGAAGGCAGTTCCCTCGACGTATCATCAGTGCATCAAATTTCCAACTCCTAGTGGAGTAGGGAACAATTCGAGGAAGTCAAGAAGCTTCACGAACGTGTTATCTGACCAGTCATCGATTGAAGATCCAATAGCAATTAACGAAACCTGCGAAGAAGGAAATTCCAAGATTTCCTAGTGGGCAAAAAGAAGACGATGTGGTAATCGAAGTAGTATTGGAAGAAGATAAACCAGATCGGAAAGTCCGAATTGGAGTCACTTTGACTGGCGAAATAAAAGAAGCTTTGATTGAACTTCTAAGGAAAAACAAGACGTCATTTGCATGGTCCGCGGCCGATATGCCCGGCATAGATCCAAGCGTAATCTGCCACAAATTGAACGTAGATCCAAGTTTTAAGCCTGTGAAACAAAAGAGAAGAAAACTCGGAGTAGAGCGAGCAAAAGCAGTAAATGATGAAGTGGACAAACTATTAAAAATAGGATCTATAAGGGAAGTACAATACCCGGAGTGGGTAGCAAACACTGTCGTGGTCAAAAAGAAAAATGGAAAGGACAGGGTGTGTATCGACTTCACCGATCTCAATAAGGCATGTCCAAAAGATAGTTTTCCGCTCCCGCACATAGACCGGCTCGTAGAATCTACCGCTGGGAATGAGTTATTAACTTTCATGGATGCTTTCTCGGGTTATAATCAAATAATGATGGATCCCGAAGACCAAGAAAAGACATCATTCATCACAGACAGAGGTACCTACTGTTATAAAGTAATGCCTTTTGGTTTAAAAAACGCAGGGTGCCCACTTATCAGCGATTGGTCAACAAAATGTTCCATGAGCATCTCGGGAAGACAATGGAAGTCTACATAGACGATATGCTGGTTAAGTCTTTGAAGAAAGAGGATCACATTAAGCATTTGGAAGAGTGTTTCGAAATTCTCAACCGATACAAATGAAGCTGAACCCGGCGAAGTGCACTTTCGGAGTTCCATCCGGAGAATTCCTTGGTTATATCGTGACAAAAAGAGGAATCGAAGCTAATCCAAACCAAATTAATGCCTTTCTAAACATGCCATCCCCGAAGAACTTCAAGGAAGTACAGCGTCTGACTGGTCGAATTGCAGCCCTAAACAGATTTATTTCTAGATCAAACGGACAAGTCTCTGCCTTTTTATCAAATTCTGAAGGGAAATAAAGGGTTCCTTTGGGATGAGAAGTGTGAAGAAGCATTCGGACAACTTAAAGCATACCTCACTACTCCACCAGTGTTGTCTAAACCCGAAGTGGACGAGAAGCTCTATTTGTATGTTTCAGTGTCAAAACATGCAGTTAGTGGAGTTTTGGTCCGGGAGGACCGCGGGGAGCAAAAACCGATTTACTACATAAGTAAGTCAATGACAGATCCAGAGACAAGGTACACAATGATGGAAAAACTCGCACTTGCGGTAGTAACTTCAGCCCGGAAGCTGCGCCCATACTTCCAATCTCATCCAATCGAAGTATTAACCAACCAGCCACTCCGAACAATACTTCATAGTCCAAATCAGTCCGGACGATTGGCGAAGTGGGCAGTGGAACTAAGTGAATATGATATAGAGTATAAAAGCCGAGTCAGCATGAAGGCTCAGGTTTTGGCAGATTTCCTAACCGAACTACCAGTGCTGGGCACACCGGAAGCAACCAGAGAATCAGACTTGGAAACTATATGTAGACGGATCTTCATCAAAACAGGGGATCTGGAGTAGGAATCAAGTTGGAATCTCCAACGTCGGAAATTCTTGAACAATCATTCCGGCTACTGTTTAATGCTTCTAACAATGAAGCAGAATATGAAGCACTAATTGCCGGACTTCGACTAGCACAAGGGGTTGGAGCTGAAGAAGTGGTTGCTTATTGCGATTCACAATTAGTAGTTAACCAGTTCAATGGCGATTATGAAGCGAAAGACCTAAGAATGGAAGCATATCTCGAAGTAGTAAAGGGTCTTTCCAAAGACTTCAAGAAATTCGAACTAATTCGCATACCTCGAGGAGAAAATACAACCGCGGATGCACTTGCCGCATTAGCGTCAACGTCTCGAGCAGCAGCGCGCGAACGTGGCGAGCCCGAAGTCGAGTTGCCACCTGTTAAACGAAGAAAGTCGAAAAAGCACAACAAGGAGCCAGAAGGACTTCCAGAAACTGTTACAGAGTCAGAACCGGTAATCGAGGATGACCATCCCGAACCAGACCTTGAACCAAATGAACATCCCGAACCGGAACCGCGAGTATTTCATGAGATCGACCAAATTCCGGCTAAAGATTGGGGGGCTGATTGGAGGGAGCCAATAAAGCACTACATCATGACAGGCGAGCTCCCGAAAAACAAATGGCAAGCCAGGAAAATGAGAATCACTAGCGCGAAAATTTTGTCTATCAAAGGATACATTATATAAGCGAGATGTTAGCGACCCCTACCTATTGTGCATCTTTGGGCCCGAAGTCGAAATCGTCGTAAGAGAAGTACACGAAGGTCTATGTGGGAGTCACGCGTCTGGAAGGGCCATGGCTTTTAAAATAAAAAGAATGGGCTATTATTGGCCTACTATGATCACGGATTGTGTCAAGTTCGCTCAAAGGTGCAAACGTTGTCAACTCCATGCGCCAAAGATCCATCAACCTTCAGAGTTATTCTCCTCCATTTCTGCCCCGTACCCGTTTATGAGGTGGTCGATGGATATCATCGGGCCATTGCATAGATCAACTCGAGGAGCACAATACCTATTGGTCTTAACGGATTATTTTTCAAAGTGGATCGAAGCTGAAGCATATGCTAGCATCAAAGATTCGGCGGTGAATACTTTCATTTGGAAGAATATCATATGCCGACATGGGGTTCCATACGAGATAGTTACTGATAATGGGCCACAGTTCATTTCGCACGAATTCGAAGCCTTTTGCTCAGATTGGAACATCAAGGTCAGTTATTCCACTCCACGCTATCCACAAGGAAATGGTCAAGCTGAAGCTGCGAACAAAACAATTTTGAGCAATCTCAAAAAACGCTTGAGTCACTTAAAAGGAGGATGGTATGATGAACTCCAGCCCGTCCTATGGGCTTATCGAACAACCCCAAGGCGACCTACCGGAGAGACTCCGTTTTCCCTAGTTTATGGCATGGAAGCAGTAGTACCAGCTGAACTCAATGTGCCCGGTCTTCGCCGAACAGAAGCACCATTGAACGAAGAAGAGAATTCAGCAATGCTCGATGACTCGCTGGATACCATTAATGAAAGACGAGATCAAGCCTTAATTCGGATACAAAATTACCAGCAAGCAGCAGCTCGGTACTAAAATTCCAAAGTCAAAAGCAGACCATTCTTTGTAGGCGATTATGTGCTAAGGCGAGTTTTTGATAATAAAAAAGAAGAAGGCGCGGGCAAACTCGGCATCAATTGGGAAGGACCTTATATTGTTACCGAAGTGGTTCGAAATGGTGTTTATAGGTTGAAAGACTTGGAAGGCAGTCCAGTCCAGCGACCTTGGAACGTGATCAATCTAAAAAAGTTTTATGTTTAATACGCATTTTGTTATGTACATGAACTACGGTGTGGCTTGATCCCGAAATGGGTACGTAGGCAGCTCGAAAAAGAGTTCAGCTACTAATAATAAAAATTCGTTTTATTTCTTAGGAAAAGAGTTCGACTATGCGAACATACAAGATGAAGAAGTTCGGCTATGCGAACATACAAGAAATCGAAAAGTAAAACATTTATTCAAACGAGCAAGACAAAGTGTCGATCTTCGCACACTTCGAGTTAGGAAAACCCTCCTGGAGAGCAGAACACTTGAACCCCTTGACCTGCGAGGTCCAGAACTGGCATCATACAATCCGGGATTCGAGCAAAGTCAGAGATCCCGAGTTCGATCCAATCTCCGGGGTGAGAGCCAAGAATGTGAAGATCTCTTGATACCGTAGTAAGCCTGCGTTGCATTCGGTTAATCCTTTTCCGAAGCCTCTTCTTTTCCAACGTAAGCTTCCGGTGTTGAAGCGCAAGCGTCTCTATGAAAGCCATCGCTGTTCCTTGGTCCCTGATTGGGAGATTCCTGATCAAAGCACATGGAGCTCGGATCTGAGATCTAAAGAAGCCGCGAGGTGGAGGAGATCGTCTACTTGGAACATCTGGAACATCTTCATCTATCATTCCGACCCTGGAGAAGTCCGGCATAGATTCTGAACATCGAAGGTTAAAATCCATATATGCAGGAGTGAGAAGAATAGTGAGGAGTAAAGGGAAATTGAGACTACAATTTATAGGAACGTCATGTCCCTGATAAGCTGCGAATTCCATCCTAGGAATGGAGTGATTCGCGGAGAGATTTATGTTCTCAACCCGATCCTGCATTAAAAAACGTATCTCCAAGAATGGTATGAAAATTAAAGTATTTCCATAAATAAAAAGGGGCCGAGGCCCATTACGAGTTCAAAGAAAAGAAAAAAAAAAAGGAAAGAAAAGAAAACAGAGTGAAGGAACATTTATGGAAGGGGCTCAGGAACAGGCTCCCTCATCGCCGATGTGGAATTCGAAGTGGAAGCACCGTTCCCACCCTCAACTTCGGGTTCATTCGGGACACGTTTCCAAGGATTGTCATCATTTTCCTCGTCTTCCTCTTCACTATCAACAAGAGCTGCTTCAGTCGGGGCATTCACCGGTCCCTAAACTTGACCCTTGGCACGGAGGTACATCCGGAGCATTCGCGGGATCTCCGCGATACAATCGAAGTTCCTCCACTCCCATTGAAAGGGGTCACTTTCCAAGGCTCTCACTTTCCTCTCTACTCGAGCAATACGAGCCTCGAGTGTTTGCCTCTTTAGTCCCAGCCGCTGCCTCTCGTCGCACAAGCGGCGGTGTTTGTCGACAACCTATCAATAAAAGAATAAATTAAGATGAAAGGCATAAGATTTTGGTCAAGAGAGTCGAATTTTAAACCTTGTCCATGAAGTCGTAAGCCTCTTTCTTTTCCCTCGAAGGGAAGTGGAACACAGCATGAGGAAAGAGAACGCCGGCCGGTTCGAAGCCGTCACCGGACAGGAACAGAGGACTGCCGGGATCAACGGGGACTACCTTTTCGTTTTCCATTCTCAAAATATTTCTCAAGTAAGATTCTAAAATCGTGTTTAAATAAAGCTTGGAGGTAGGTAAGCCTTTATTTATAATGACGATTTAGGGTTTGTCTTTGAACCATAAATCCAATAATGGTAGCGTGCCCGAGTGATTTAAACCATTTTTGGAAAATCGAGAAAAGACAGTTAATGCGTTAAAGACGAGCCGTTTTCCCTACTTTTGAGAAATAAGAAGGGAAAAAGCAACCGTCGCATTAATTACAAAAGTTTTCGGGGCCCAAGCCCAACAAATCCACCGAGTTAACTAAACCCGAAGTGGGGAACTCGTGTTAAGCCGAGCTCAGTTCTCGCATTCTAAGAGAAAGGCCTGATCAACCTAAAAATCTCGAAAAACATAGCCACAAGGCCAAGAGATGTTAAAAAAGCGGACTTTGCAAACCCGCATATAATTTTTAACAAAAACCCCCTCGGGATCATAACCTTAAAAAAAAGGGGTTTAAAAGCCTCCTCAGGCAAATATCTTGTTCAAAGGAAACTGATAGTAAAGCCTCCTGGGGCAAAAACAAAAACATAAAGATTTAAGTCTCAAAAATGTATAATAATGGGACAAGCCCCAATTCGGAGTGGACGCAGCCACTACGGGTCAACAGACGCTTCGGCCTCCATTTCGGTTGGCAGGTTTTCACCCACCTCCTTGGCCGGGACTTGATCAGAAGAAACTCCTTGCTCATTCCCTTCAGTACAAACATCTCCTGAGGTGACCTTCGGTGCAGCAGGGACTTCGGGTGAGACAATGCCCTCCGTTTCACTTGAACCTATAGAAGACAGTTCGGGTCAAACAAAAGGGGAAGAAGAAGGTAGTAAGCATCAGGAACTAGTGTTTACCTGCCCAGTCTAGACCTGATTCACTTAGGGGAGGTGATTCAGTAAAAAACTCCGCAAAATCCTGAGGATTGAAGGACGAAGCGGGAAGAGCTGCCAGACGACTCTTCTTTTCAGATAAACTAG
>JAEFBK010000066.1:0-25000 GCA_019202795.1 Arabidopsis thaliana x Arabidopsis arenosa
CCATTAAATCATGTTTTCTGTAAAAACCACAAAATCACATTTTTTGGCAAAACCCAAAAAATGAATTTATATATTTAAAATAATAAAATGAAAATTATTTAGTTGTAAATATATTTAGAGCAAGAATTAAATTAATATAGCTAAGACTAAGATTACAAATATAAATAGATTAAAGTATGGATATTTTAGTAATTTTCTTGTTAAAGTCATCTAGATGGAGATGAAGATTTATATAAATTAAGCAAACAAACAAAAATTTATTGAGATGATCCATCCAAATGAATATCCAAAAATTAAAACGAACAACATTCAGATGAAGCATTTAGATGGAACATTTAGATAGATCATTTGGATGGAAATGCCAGATGATGAAACAAACAAGGCTTCCGTCTCTTAAAATATCGTAAGACATATAACATGGTGACACATTCAGCATCTTGTATGATATCCCTCAAGCAAAGGAGTCATCTAAATTTAGCAACTAAAAGAACAATATAACAAGATGAGAAACTTAAGAAGCAAAACATTACGATCTGAATTTATATGATCTAATGCGTGCTTTGATTAAGAGACTCGATAAAGGTTACTTAAGACATTTAACTGCATAGAGAGTAAGAAACCCGTACGTGTGTCATCCATCATTCAGTCTTTTTAGTCGAAGCTCTCGCCTTGGCGCAGTAGTCGAACAAGCTCCCGTCAAAGCATCTCCTGACCGCTTCTTTCGATAAGTGACCATTCTCGTCTTTGGCAAGGAAGTAGAGTACTCCCCACTCCATTTTACTCGCTGCCCTGTTTTTATTTTCACACCATTAAGAGAGAGACAAAAAAAGGCCATACGAAAGAGAGACAAAGAGGGGATTGACCAGCCAAAGAAATCGAATGCGTTGCGGTTAGCTTCCGTCATTTGCCACAGCTCGTAACAGAGTTAGCTTGTCAGGCACTGTACGGGCATACTTACTAAACATGTTCTCAAGATTTGCAGGAATGTACCTGAAAATTTTGATATTTATAACCACATATTCAATAAATATCATCATAGAGAAATGTTAACGTAACTGAGAGACAAACCTTCCTTCTGTGTCGTAAGTTGAAGTGTCGCTTCCATGTTTGGCTCTATGGATGTTCTTGATGTAAATCGGGAAGGTAGGAGAAGGCATCCAAGTCTAGTTTTAAAAAAAGAAGACATCTTGAGGAGAACCAAAAGATATAAAGGACACTAACGTAACACAACATCATAATTGAGATGTTCATGAGAAATGAACTTACAGGCAATGTAGCATAACTCATTGTAAGATGCACAATGATTGTTAGAAAGATACTAGAAACCAAGTTGAAACCAAGTGCTCTAAATCCTGAGCAATCCAAAAGAGACTATATAAGGAAGTCATCATTTTTTATTTTTCATTAATTAATTGTTATAAAGATGATTTTCATAGATACCTCTAAATGTCTCTGATGGGTAGATGATACCATCACCATCCTGGTCAAAGAAAGCAATGTGTTGCTGAAGAACCGACATGTCCCGGTGCTTGTGTCCTCTTGTCCCGTTAACGTTTTCCATGTCTGGTGCAACCATTGCTCGAGGCACATCTATTTTGATCAAACACCAAACAACCTAGTCAAAACTAAACGCAACGTTTAATTAAAAAAAAAATGCAATTTACAAATTACAATTGTGTTCACAATAAAGGCACCACTAACAAAATGATAAAACCATTTCAAACCACTAAAGAGAAATTATGGATATTGTTTTCAACAAAACTTTGTATTTGTGTAGTAGCCAAACAAAAACATTTCATAGCTTGTGAATCAAGTTAATAATTTTGAGAAAATCTTGAAAGAGAGAGAGATTCGGACAAAAGTCATAAATATGATTCTAAATTTGGAAACATATACAAAAACTGTTAGAAAAAGACCAAGATGAAAAGAGAGAGAGAGTGTATGAACATGGTTTAGGGAGACGATCATCGAGATCAGTACGGACTCTCCTCTCCGCTGTGACAGGGGCTTTCTCAGCCACCGTAGCAATCGAATCTGCTCTTGCGTGATCTGTCGACATTTTGTTTTTCCTTGTTGCGTAATTGTGGATAATGGAGAGAGATTTTTCTTTTATAAAGAGATGTGAGAGAGTGTTCTTAACTGATTCCAAAGAAGTCGCGGGAGTTGCTTCGCCATTGAACAAGAACTCTTTTGTTGACACGTGTTCCTATGACTAAGGATTTTTGCTTCTTTTTTTAACATCGCTTTTTAAATAAGAGTTTGGATTTGATGTTTAGTTTTTGGATTGTAGATTTTCGTTTAAATTTTGCTATTAGATTTTTGTTTTAAGAATACCAAAAAATGCTTTTTGGTTTTTGAGAAAAAATAACATAGATGGATTCCTAATAAGTTTTTTTCTTTGTAGAAAATCTAAAGTCAGTTGGTCTTGAATCCAAGTTCGATGGGTGTTTAAACTTACGTGTTACCAGCATGCCACAACAATTTATTCATTTCCTAGTAAGTTGTTATTTGATTTAATATATCTTACACACACTAGTTAATTTAGTAATTTTGAAACAAATAACTAGTATCTTCTATTCCATCTGCACAAGAGAGACTCATTAAATTTTGGACTAAGACTTGTTCATAACTTTTTGATACTATGTAGAGGGAAACAAAGCTTACTCTATCATGTATGATATGACTTCTTGATGCTAGCTTCATCTCCCCTATCAAATCTTTTCATGGATGATTCTGATAGTAGGCTTTTAATCAATTATCCTAGAACAATATCCTGTCGTTGTAATATTTTAGGTGTCAATCCAAATGGGTGTGATGCGAACAGATGAGATATGATCAGAAGTTGCTAAGTCAAACCACACAAAATTTGGTTATTTTTCGAACAGTCCTAGTGTTTGATGCAGAAAACAGTAAAAAGTCACAAAAATGACTGATATACTCGGCTGCATAGTCGACTGCCAGAAGGGACTTTGTGAACGAGTACAAACGGCTACCATAGAGTAAAATTGCAGAAAATGGACCTGTTTACTCTATCACATAGACTCACTACTAATAGCAGAGTGTGATCGAGTAGAATTGTTGAAAACATGAAATAACTAAAATTCAATAGCAAGTGAATGAAGCAGGTAAGTAAACAGAGAAATCAATTAGGTGAGAAATTTCTAAGGATGGGATAAATTAATATTGTGGTTGTAATACCCCTGACGATGACTGGCAATCAGACGGAAGGTCGCAAACGTAGAAGTGCGATCGTGACTTTGAAATTTTTTCGTAAAGTGATCACCCAAAGTGATCATAGATTAAAGGAGGCTTATCGAAGAAGTTCAAGAGCAACCGGGATTGAGTTGAGATTTATCGGCTATTTCTAAGAGTCAAGAAGTTAAGGATCGGCTATTACCGGCATTAGACAGTTAGGCTATAGAGGACATTGGTAGTTCAATCATGAGGACATGATCGAACAAAATCAATAATGACGACAATGTGGTTGACATGCTATCGACGAAGTTATTGTTCATTTGATCGAAGGACCCGATCAAACCATCAACGATAAAAATTAAGGTTTTAAAAAGGGATTTTATTTTAGGCAATTTGGTCGAGGGAAATATCAAGGCTACCAAAGAAAAAATAAAGGAAGTACTGAAGACCAGTTTTTATTGGAGAAAACTAGATTTTTGCCGAGAAAAATATTTTTGGACTGGAACAAGCTATTGGTGATCAAGTGGAGTGGTAATCAAAATTATCAAGGTTTATTGGAGTGGTTAAATAGAGTAAGTGGCCGAGGACATGCCACATTACTTAAATTTTTGGCTGTATAGTCGTTTGCGGGATTTTGCGGCCATGTCGTGGAGGTGCTTGTGGTGGAAGGAGCTCCGTCGCAAGCTTGGCGTGTGTTGGCACACGTTTAGGATAAGGATAGGATCAAGAGTGGACAAAGACGAGTTTAGATAAGGGTAAGCTTGAAATCAGATAAGGATAAGGTTTTAGATAATGTTTATCCGCCACCTCGTGCTTCCGTTGCTTGCTCCCCACGTTTTCCCACCCCTATAAATCGCTCAGCTCGCCATTTGCTCTCTAAACCACGAAAAATCACATGTAGACTAGTTAGGTTGTGAAGCTTCTCGGAGAAGCCGTGGTCGAGAGTTGAGTTAGTCAGATAATAGGTAAGTAGTTCCGCCCTTAGTCTTTATTCTCATTAGAATATTTTTCTAAGTTTTATTTTTTGTCGGCGGCTTAGATCCATCATTTGTAACGCACCCAGACCGTACTAGAACTCGGCCAGTCCGATACGGCCCGGAGACGCCACAATGGAAATGAGTTCTCATTAAGTAGCCGAGGTTCAAGAACACATCCCTACCCTTAGCCCACTCAAGATCTCCAATTTTCCCACCTGGGATCCATTTAGGCTTGCCAACCCTCACTTCACCCAAATGTTGTGTCGACTCGGACTAAGTCTTATCAGTTTGAAACCCGTACAATATAAAATAAATACCGATTTAATTACTAAAGAGTGATAAAAATACAAGGGAAAATTACAACATAAACATTGTTTTTATGGCCAAGGCATGAGGCCCAAAAGTACACTATTCTAAAATACATACTTTGAGTTTTACAAAAGAACACTGAAAAACTACTCCGGGTTCCCTAGCGTTCACCACTCCCTCTAATCCCTTCTAAGGTTACCTGCAAAACAAGTAGAATCATGAGTAATCTAGCATTACTCAATGAGTTCGGGTTCGCAAAGGAAATGTTAGTCTAACCCCACCCATAATCCCCACAAACATAACATAAACAATTAGAGTACGCATAGAAGGTAGTAAACAACACATAAAACAATCAAGAAATATAACGTTTTCTTAAAGTTTTACTAGGGCCCAATGCATTGCCTTCCTCCACACACCGTGAACACCCGAGTTATAACCACAATGGCACATAACCGAAACATCACCTTGGCTATACCGTCGTGTAAACGACCCCGACCCTTTGGTAGCTAGCCCAGTCTCTTCGGGTCCTTTGATCCCCATGAGGCCTGTTGCATCTCGTCAAGCAAACCTCACGAAAGAACGGAATCACAAGGCAAGGCCTGCTACATCCCACTTGACCGTAGCATGCTTATGGATCAACTTGGATAACTTTCACAAGCTCCACACGCTACGATACTCAATCAACACTATGAAACATGTGGTTCATTCTCCACACACATAATCATAGTGTTCTCATACTTTGACTATCAAATACTAGCGAGCGGTGTCTAGACAACGCAACCATCCCTCTCAATCGAATGGTGCTTCTTGTAATACAACCACTCCTTTAGGGCAAATGGTGATTCAGTCGCAAACTCTCCTAGCTATTCGATAAGACAACCTCAACAAACTCAAAGATAACATCAACAAAACTAAGAGAAGGGAAAATCGAGAACATGCAAGAAAGAAATCAAACATGCAAGAACCAAAACTGGAACTCACAATCACTGGCGAATCCTCCTAACTTGGTCGACGGTCTCTAACTCGGGATCTCTCTCTCTCTCTCAGATTATCCTAAGGGTTTGGACGATATCTTGCTCGAACGCTCTCGCTCTCTCTCTCTCTTTGTCTCTCGGGTTTTTCTAAAGGTTCGGATGATCTCTCTCTCTTTCTCTCTATTTGGGCAGCGATTCGATGTAAAGTTCTCTAAGGGTTCAGCTAAAGGGGTGAGGTCCTGTTTACAGGCTAAGGGTGCGAGTTTAAGGGGTAAGAGACGAAACTTGGGCTCCACTTCAGCTTAAGGACAAAACTTGGTCACCAAGTTGGCTCACCCGAATGGATACAGCTCCAAGTTTTCCTTGTTTATAAATAGACAATCCGCGTCTCTCACCTAATGCGCATTTTCTTTTTTCCTCCTCTTGCCCTTCATTCGCCTCCTAGGTCAATGCGCGGGGTGCTACATTGTCCCAAATTCCCTAAGAATTGGATGGGCTGGCCTCATTGTCGTCTCCTTCTTCAGTATCGAACAATTGAGGATATTTTACCTGCAATTTTTCTTCATCTTCCCATGTTATTACCCGTCGGTTTTGCTTTCCCTAGAACACTTTAATTTGAGGAATTAACCGCTGCTTGAACTTTTGAATACGGCGTTCTTCGATTTCGAGTGGCCCCTCTGGATAAGTGAGGTTGGTCTTCAATTCGGGTATCGGTTCTGAAATAACAACATTGGGATTTGGTATATGCTTCTTTAATTGAGACACATGAAACACCTTATGAAGTCGCATGATTTCTATCATGTCCAACTTATAAGCAACCTCTCCAACTCGACTCACAATTTGATAAGGGCCAATATAACGAACCGCAAGCTTCCCTATCTTTCCAAATCGATATTTTGCCTCTTGAGTTGTGACCTTTAGGTAGAGCATATCTCCTTCTTGGAACTCCACTTCTCGTATCTTTCGATCTGCGTACTTTTTTTGTTGGTCTTGCGCCTTCTTCATGCTTTCGCATATGAACTGGATTTTCTCTACTGCCTCATCGACTATCCATTGGTCGAATTTGGTTCTTTCTCCTACCTTCGTCCAGCATAATGGAGTTCTACACGGTTTTCCATACATGGCCTCGAACGGTGACATATCAATACTAGAATGGTAGCTATTGTTGTACGAAAATTTAATAAATGGCAGATTTTCCTCCCAACTCCTTCCCCATTCTTAGGCGCATATTCGGATTAGATCTTCGATAGTTCGGATCGTCCGCTCTGTCTGTCCGTTGGTTTCGGGATGAAACGCTGTACTCATGTGAACGTTTGTCCCTAGGGCTTTCTGTAGGTCTTGCTAAAAGATAGCCGAAAACTTTGGATCTCGATCGATTACGATATTGGCTGGTATACCGTGGAGCTTGATCACTTCTTTTATATACCTTTCCACGAGATTGGGAGCTTGGTCGATGCTTCTTATTGGTATAAAATGTGTCAGTTTGGTGACGATCAACAATAACCCATACTGAGTCATTCCTCTGCCCCTTCCTTGTAGGTAATCCGGTGATGAAGTCCATAGAGATCGTTTCCCACTTCCATGTCGGAACATGTAAGCTCTAAAGTAACCCGATTGGAACTTGGGGATCAATCTTTATTTGCTGACAAGAATCACATTGACTTACCCATTTGGCTACCGATTTCTTCATTCTTGGCCAATGATAATATCAGCATACGTCGTTATACATTTTGGTACTACCTGGGTGAAAACTCAGTGTAGACGAGTGCGCCATTCAGAGGATCTCTTGTCATAAATTTCCTCGATCCGGTACCATAATTCTTCCATTGAGTAGCAGGGTGCCATCGTCTGCCCTGTGATATCCGCTATCGTTGGGTCCGTCCAGAGTCTTCAGCTTTGTAACTATCTCTTGTAACTTCTCATCTTATTGTTGTTCTTCTCCGATCTGCTGCAGCATGTTTGATTGTGAAACGGTTTGAAGTCCAAGTGGCTCCGGTGATTCTCCATCGAGGGCAAAAAGATGTATCTGCTTGAATTCTTCCAGAAGCAGATTCAATTCCTTGTCTGCATCTAACTTGGTTCGGCGGCGGCTTAAGGCGTCGACCACCACGTTGGCCTTCCCGGGGTGATATTGAATTTGTAAATCATAATCGGCAATGAATTCCATCCATCTTCATTGTCGCAAGTTTAGATCAGGCTGAGTGAACAAGTATTTAAGACTTTGATGGTCAGTAAATACAAGAACCTTTTTACCATACAAATACGATCTCCAGATTAGTAATGCAAACACTACAGCTGCCATCTCCAGGTCGTGAGTTGGATAATTCTCTTCCATGCTTTCAAAATTGTCGGGATGCATAAGCGATTACTTTCCCATCTTGCATTAATACGCACCCTAACACGACTCTTGATGCATTAGTGTAAATAGAGTAAGGATTACCAGGCTCAGGTAAGGTTAGGATTGTCGCGGTGGTTAATGCTTCGTTCACCTTCTCAAACGCTTCCTTAGCTTCCTTGCTCCAAGCAAATGGTACGCTTTTACTCGTGAGGCGTGTCAAAGGCTTGTTGATGGAAGAGAATCCTTTGACAAACTTTCGATAATATTTTGGCAAACCCAAGAAGCTTTTGACCTCAGTAACATTGGTTGGTTGCGGCCAATCTTGAATGGCGGCGATCTTCTTGGGATCTACGGTTACTCCTTGCTCCGAGACGCAATGTCCTAGGAATCCAATATCTCTTTGCCAAACCTTGCATTTACTGAACTTAGCATAAAGCGGCTGCTCTCTAAGTCGTTCCAAGACTTTCTGTAGATGGTAATAATGTTCTTCTTGGCTTCGTGAGTAAACGAGGATGTCGTCAATGAATATGATGACAAACTTATCCAAATAATCGTGAAACACTTCATTCATCAATCTCATAAATGCGGCAGGAGCGTTTGTTAGACCAAAGGGCATGACAACAAACTCGTATTGTTTGTAGCGAGTCCGGAAGGCCGTCTTTGTTATGTCAGCTTCAGCAATGAGAATTTGATGATATCAGGATGCAAGGTCAATCTTCGAAAACCAACTAGCTCCTCTCAGTTGATCTAAGAGTTCGTCGATTCTTGGAAGCGGGTACTTATCTTTGATGGTAATGTTGTCGATGCCACGGTAATCGATACACAACCGCATACTTCAATCCTTTTTCTTTACAAATAACACCGAGGCTCCCCATGGTGATGAACTCAGGCGTATGAATCCTTTCTCAAGAAGACCTCCTAGTTGTTGTTTTAATTCTTCTAACTCGACAGGCGCGATTCGGTAAGGAGACTTGGCAATTGGAATAGCTCCAACCTCAAGGTTGATGGCGAAAGGGTTGCTCCGGGGCGGCAGCAAGCCATCTAAAGCCTTAAACACATCTGCGAACTCCCCTACTGCTGAGATGTCTTCCACTTTCAACTCCTCATCGTCTTCTCCACTAATCGCGGTAAGGGTTACTAAATATGCTTCCCACTGGACTAGCATATTCTCAACACGAAGGGCTGATTCAGAAACCGCTCCGGCACTCGGACTCACTCCGGAATAAACTAACATGGTTTGGTTTCCTAATTCGAATACTACTCGACTCTTAGCACAGTCTATTCGGGCATGGTATCCAGATAACCAATCCATTCCTAGAATTACTTCAAACTTCCTCATGGGCATAATCAAAAGGTTTGCGGGTAAGTTTTTCCTATGGATTACTATGGGCACTCCTACTAGTATTCTACTTGTTTGAAGGGGTGGTTGGTCACTAGCGGTATGGATCGGGATATTAACTTCTTTTTCCTCATAATTCGTGGTGAACTTTGCGACCACCTCAGGCGTAATGAAGCTATTCGTGGCTCTCAAGTCAAATAACACATACGTGGGCACACCACCAATAGGTACAGTCCCTGGCAACGCATTCAGGCACACACCAGACAATACATTCTCACAATTCACACACAAAAACCAAAAAATACTTTAAAAGGGAGTTAGATCCCATACAAACCTGTTACGGGGTCTTTAAGAGGTCTTGGGGTTTCTGCCGATTCTAAGTCTAATGCGTACACATTAGCAATTGTTGCTTGTCGTTTCGCCGGGGGTCCTCTCGCTCCTGATGCAGGCGGGGGTCGTGTGTTGCTCTGAGTAGCCGGTCCTGTGGGTTTACTTAGACACGTGTGAGAGTAGTGGCCTCGGTTTCCGCAACAATAACAAGGCCCCTTCGGATTCACTTGGCCCGTTCTCTTATTCGGGCATCCATTGGAACGACACCCTTCTTTGCTGCAGTAATAACATGCGATATATGCCTTTGTTGGTTGTGTAACCACAGGGCAAGATAGTGCGAATTGTCCCATTTTTCCACACGTGTAACATGCCCTTGGATCAAAATCGGCTCTCCTTCGATCATTGATATGGCTCGTCCTTGCTCTTCCTCGATCATTGTCTCTCTCAAAATTCGGTGTGAATTTAGGAGTGTGGTTTTTGGTCTCCGCGTTGTTAGTCATCCATCCTCCCGGTCGATCGCTTTCCTTGTTGGTTACGTTTTTCTCCAATTCAATGCCCTCCTCAACATTCATTGCCCGTTCGGTTAACACTGTTATATATGACAGCTTGTAGTTGGCCCCAGATTTCTGGCCTGAGTCCTCTCAAGAATCTACGCACCATCAAACCTTCATTGTCTTCTCCATTGTATAAGTATCTCCTTTGTCGCGTGAATGCTTGCTCGTAGGTTCGGACACTCCTTGTTCCCGACTCTAAGTTCATGAACTGTTGCTCTAATCAATCACATGCCTTTGGTGGAAAGTACTTCATTTTGAATTATCTTCTAAAGGTTTCCAACCAAATTCGTGTGTCTTCGTCCAAGAAGTTGACCTCTATCTGTCTCTTGAAGTTATCAGAGCATCAAGAAATCTTAAAGTTTCTCTCGAGGTCTCGTAACCACTTGTCCGCCATGACCGTGTTTTGTTCTCCTTTAAACTACGAATTCCAAAGTCTCTCATCATCATTACAAGCTTTAGGAATTTAACGGATGGCGACTCCTCTCGTTGGCTTTCTTGAAACTGTTGTTGCTGCTGCTGTTGTTGAATCATATGACCTAATAGACTCTCAATGATGTCTAAGGTTTGTTGTGTCTCAGGGGCTCCTTGGTTCTGGAATCCAAATGTATGGTTTTCATGGTTTCTTTCGAGCGATGAAGATTGTGTTGGGATATGCGATCAGGACCTTAGGTAACTCTCGTTGGAGTTATCGAAAAACATTGATCCAGGCGACGCGTGTCTGGGTGTAGAATCTGGGGTTTCCCATTCGGGTACTCCATAAGGATCCAAATGTATGTAGTCTCCGTTTATTTCACCACTCTCACTCGGAACCCAGTTATCTGATTCTGGATATTAACCAAAATTCCCACGGCTAGATATCTCATTCCTCGACTGGTTCCTGTCCGACCCCTGCCTTGACATTTGAATCCATTTCAACAAGGTTCTTAAGTTTTTATTCCCCCCCCCTTCTATCCTAATAGTGGTGAACAAACCAGATTATCCAAAATGCCTTTTGCGACCATTTACTCGATAAAACATTTGAAAACTCGGATCCCAAACGCATCTAAACCATGCTTTGATACCACCGTTGTAACGCCCCAGACCGTACTAGGACTCGGCTAATCCGATACGGCCCGGAGACTTCACAATATAAATGAGTTCTCATTAAGTAGTCGAGGTTCAAGAACACATCCTCACCGTTAGCCCACTCAAGATCTCCAATTTCCCCACTTGGGATCCGTTTAGGCTTGCCAACCCACACTTCACCCAAATGTTGTGTCGACTAGGACTAAGACTTATAAGTTTAAAATTCGTAAAATATAAAATAAATACCGATTTAATTACTTAAGAGTGATGAAAATACAAGGGAAAATCACAACATAAATATTTTTTTTTATGGCCAAGGCATGAGGCCCAAAAGTACACGATTCTAAAATACATACTTTGAGTTTTACAAAAGAACACTGAAAAACTACTCCGGGTTCCCTAGCGTTCACCGCTCCCTCTAATCCCCTCTAAGGTTACCTGCAAAACAAGTAGAATCATGAGTAATCTAGCTTTACTCAATGAGTTTGGGTTCCCCAAGGAAATGTTAGTCTAACCCCACCCATAATCCCCACAAACATAACATAAACAATCAGACTACGCAGAGAAGGTAGTAAACAACACATAAAACAATCAAGAAATATAATGTTTTCTTAAAGTTTTACTAGCGCCTGATGCACTGCCTTCCTCCACACACCGTGAACACCCGAGTTATAACCACAAAGGCATATAACCGGAACATCACCTTGGCTACACCGTCGTGTAAACGACCCCGGCCCTTGGGTAGCTGGCCCAGTCTCTTCTGGTCCTTCGATCCCCATGATGCCTATTGCATCTCATCAAGCAAACCTCACAAACGAACGGAATCACAAGGCAAGGCCAGCTACATCCCACTTGACCGTAGCATGCTTATGGATCAACTTGGATAACTTTCACAAGCTCCACACACTATGATACTCAATCAACACTATGAAACATGTGGTTCGTTCTTAACACACATAATCATAGTGTTCTCATACTTTAACTATCGAATACTAGCGAGCGTTGTCTAGACAACGCAACCATCCCTCTCAATTGAATGGTGCTTCTTGTAATATAACGACTCCTTTAGGGCAAATGGTGATTCGGTCGCAACCTCTCCTAGGTATTCGATAACACAACCTCAACAAACTCAAAGAGAACATCAACAAAACTAAGAGAAAGGAGAATCAAGAACATGCAAGAAAGAAATCAAACATGCAAGAACCAAAACCGGAACTCACAATCACCGGCGAATCCTCCTAACTTGGTCGACGATCTCTAACTCAAGATCTCTCTCTCTCTCTTAGATTATACTAAGGGTTCGGACTATCTCTAGCTCGAACGCTCTCTCTCTCTCTCTCTCTCTTTGTCTCTCAGGTTTTTCTAAAGGTTCGGACGATCTCTCACTTTCTCTCTATTTGGGTAGCGATTCGGTGTAAAGTTATCTAAGGGTTCAACTAAAGGGGTGAGGTCCTATTTATAGGCTAAGGGTGCGAGTTTAAGGGGTAAGGGACGAAACTTGGGCTCTACTTCAGCTTAAGGACAAAACTTGGTCACCAAGTTGGCTCGCCCGAATGGATTCGTCTCCAAGTTTTCTTTGGTTATAAATGGATGATCTGCCTCTCTAACCTCATGCATTTTCTTCTTTCCTCCTCTTGTCCTTCATTCGCCTCCGAGGTCAATGTGCGGGGTGATACATTTGCCCCTCCTTATAGGAATTCGTGCCGAATTCCCTGAGAAGTGGATGGGTCGGCCTCATTGTCGTCTCCTTTTAGAATTGTTGATTGATTGGGTTACGTGGTTTAGCATTTAGATGGGATCTATTAGCTAAGTGTAGAATTTAGGAATAGATCTATGAAATATTGAATTGATATTGATGTTAAGTTAATGTATGATTACTTATGTTACGAATTTGTCCTCACAATCACTCTGTTCGATTCTCTCGTTTGATCAAGAACAGAAAACAAAGCAATTAAAGAAGAACACAATTTGTTACCAAGTTCAGCTAATCGATGTGATTAAGCCTACGTTTGGGGCCAGATTTGATCCGGCAATCCACTAACTCAAAGAAGAAGAATTTGCTCAAAGAGCTTTACAACAATGGAGTCTCTCAGGCTCTCTCTCTCTTGCTTCTCTCTCTCAATAACAGAGAAAACAGAATTATATATCGAAGAAGATAATGTTTCTGTTTCATACTTAAGTCATAAAGGACTCTATCGCGGCTAGAGGCTTTGACTCCTTCTTTTCTTCTTCAGATGAAACCCAAGACAAACCGAGCTAAACCGACTTCAATCTCCAATCAATTTCTCGGTTAGACCAAACCTGAAAATTGAATCTGAAACCAACATCACAACACTCCACCTTGATTCAAGTTTTTTTCTTCCTCCTTCAAGTGAACTGCACGACTTGGATGTAACCTCTGGCTTTGGCGAGTTCTCGCCTGTTTACTTGAGCAGCTTTAGGAACTCCAATGCTGCTTCAAACTTTGTAACTGGGATGCCTTTTGTGAGCATATCAGCTGGATTCCTAGTCGTATGAATCTTATGAACTCCGACTTCACCTGCTTCAATAATGTCTCTGATGAAATGATACTTCTTACCAATATGCTTGGTTCTTTCATGAAATGCATTGTTCTTTGACAAGCACAATGCAGACTGTGAGTCGCTCCACACTTCAGCAGTCTCAGTTCCAAGCATCATATCATCTAGCAAGTTTCTTATCCACATAGCCTCCTTTACAGCCTCTGTAAGAGCTATGTATTCTGCTTCAGTGGTTGACAAAGCAACAACTGGTTGCAGACATGACTTCCAGCTCACAGTATTGCCACCCACTATGAACACATATCCGCTAGTAGACCTGTTCTTGTCAAGGTCTGCAGCGTGATCTGAATCGCAGTAACCTTGCACTTTAAAATCAGATCCTTTAGTATACATCAAGTTTAATCCTGTTGATCCTTTTAGATACCTCAACAACCACTTGACTGCTGTCCAATGTACTTCTCCTGGCTTACTCATAAACCTGCTAACCAGTCCAATAGCATAAGCTATATCCGGTCTAGTTCCAATCATAGCATACATGAGACTGCCTACAACACTAGAGTAGGGAACTTTCTCAGGATCTACTCTTTCATCATCGTTATGAACTGATGATAATTTGAAATGAGCACCAATTGGAGTATTCACTACTTTAGCCCCATCCATTATGAATTTCTGAATTACTCTTTCCAAGTAACTAGCCTAGGACAAACAAAGAGTTCCTTCACTCCTATTCCTTATGATATCTATTCCCAATATCCTGCTTGCAGCCCCCATATCTTTCATTTCAAATTCTCTACTCAAGACTTCCTTAAGCTTTTTAATCTCTGTCATACTCTTAGCTGCTAACAACATATCATCAACATAAAGCAGCAAGTAGACGCATTCACCATTGCTTACCTCCTTAACATAGACGCATGAATCACTCACACTTCTAGTGAATTTCTGATCCATCATGAATGCATTGAACCGCTTATTCCACTGTCTAGGTGCCTGTTTTAGACCATAAAGAGCTTTCTTTAGCAAACATACTTGATCTAGTTCAGGATTTACCTCAAAACCTTTAGGCTGTTCCATGAACAATGGTTGATCAAGTTGTCCATGTAAAAATGCTGTTTTTACATCCATCTGTTCTAATTCCATGTCTTCTTTAACCACTAGAGACATTAAGATTCTGATTGATGTGTGTTTCACAACAGGTGAGAACACTTCTTGGTAGTCAATTCCTTCTTTCTGAGAGAATCCTCTTGCTACCAACCTCGCCTTATATCTTGGTAACTCAACACCAGGAATTCCAGGCTTTTTCTTGTACAACCAACGACAGCTTATTACTTTCTGATTCTTAGGCCTGTCGACTATGTCCCAGGTTGCATTTTTCCACAGCGAATCCATTTCTTCTGACATACCTCCATGCCATTTCTTCCAGTCTTTGTCTTCCTTAGCATCATGAAAACACACTGGTTCCTCTGACTCAACTTCTTCTACCATGACTAGAGCAAAAGCAAACTGAGTGTAATCAGTAAGTTTTTCAGGCAGTTTTATTGTTCTTCTGACTCGATCTCTAGCCAACTGGTAATTCTTTAGATTGCTTCCTGTAACCACTCCTTCAACATCATAATATTCATCTTCAGAATCACTAAGCTGAACTTGAGTAGCTCCACCTTGAACCTGAATCTGTGTTTCGGGTTCTGACTTTGAAGGTACTTCAATCTCAATCTGAGATTCCTGTGTTATCTCTTTGTTTTCAGCTTTACTTTCTGACTGTAGATCCTTAAACACTGAATCTTCATTAAACACCACATTCCTGCTGATAACACATTTTTCTTCATCAAGTAACCACACCTTGTAACCTTTTGTGCCTTGAGGATATCCGAGAAACACTCCTTTCAGTGCTCTCGGCTTTAACTTGCCTTGTTCTTGGTGAACATAAGCTATAGAACCGAATCTTCTTAGGTGTTTGTATCCAGGTTCTCTGTTGAGCCACAACTGTTCTCGCACATTATGATCAACTGCAGAAGCAGGTGACCTGTTAATCAAGTATGCAGTTGTAGCTGCAGTCTCAGCCCAAAACTTTTCTTCAAGACCTGATTCATCAAGCATGCACCTCACCTTTTCCATTATTGTTCTATTCATCCTTTCAGCCACTCCATTCTGTTGAGGAGTATATGTACACGTCCGGTGTCTTTCAATGCCATTCTTAGCACAGTAGTCATTAAATCTGTTGTTACAAAACTCCAATCCATTGTCAGTTCTTAAAGTTTTCATCTTCTTTCCCATCTGATTCTCTACCAGTTCCTTCCATTCATAGAACCTCTCAAATGTCTCGTCTTTTGATTTCAGAAACATTAACCAGACTTTTCTAGACTTGTCATCTATAATGGATAGGAAGTATTGTTTACCCGAGATAGATGGAGTAACATTCGGTGATCCCCACAAGTCAGCATGAACATATCCAAGTGTGTCTTCTGTAACATGTTTTCCAACATTAAAACTGAGTTTCTTCGATTTTCTCATAACACAGTGTTCACAAAAGTCCAAGTCCTTGAATTCCTTTTTCTCAATCAGTCCTTTCCCTGATAAGATCTTCATATTATTAATGCTCATGTGACCAAGTCTGCTATGCCACATCTTTGTGTTGTTCTTAACACTTTCCGCATTGCAGGTTTCAGTAATCACTATGTGTCCATCCAAAATATAGAGACCATTCATCAAGTTTCCACATAAGGCAGTTTTGCCATTTTTGTAGAATCTCAGTTTGCCTTCTCCACCTTCATGTTTATAACCAAGAGAGTCAAGTGTCCCAGTAGAGATCAAGTTTCTCCTCAAGTTAGGAACATATCTGACATTTTTCAACATTCTGATTGAACCTCCATGAGTGTTCAATTTGATGGTACCACATCCTCTTGACTCTATTGTGTGATCATCACCTAGAAGTATCATAGTTGCTCCATTCTCATTAAAATCTGTAAACCAATCCATGCGAGAAGTCATATGGTAGGTGCAGCCTGAATCTATGACCCACTTTTCTTTTGCTTCATTGTCAAACATGCTTAGTGCTTCGGAATACACTAGCTTCTCAGTAATGACTCCAGCTTCTGCTTGACCTCCATTTTCCAACTTCTTCTTTCTCGCAAATCAGTCCTTTTTCACATGACCTTCCTTTTTACAAAACCAGCAAGTCACTCGCGTTTTAGAGTTAGACCTGCTTCTATTCTTTCCTTGACCTTGCTTATCCTGATTTCTAGTTTGGGGTCTTCCCCTATCTGTTGTGTAAAGAGCCATAGACACATTCTTATTGCTTTCTTGAGTCTCAGACAACTCTCTTTCTAGTGACTTTGCAGATGATACAACATCCTGCACTGAGAGAGTTTTATTTCCATACTTCAGAGTATGTTTAAGTTGAATGTAGCTAGTTGGCAGTGAATTTAGGATCAAGACAGCTTGAACCTCTTCTCCCACATAGATCGATAAACTTCCTAACTCAGCAACAATTCTCAAGAACTCATCAACATTCTGATCGATAGTCAAAGTATCAACCATCTTGAATGAATACAACTTCAATTGTGTATATAATCGATTAGGCAAAGAAGTTTCCATGAACAATTTGTTCAACATTGCCTAGATTTCCGCAGCAGTCTTACAGTGTTGTACCTTCAAAAGAACTGTATCAGTGATGTGATTAATGATGAAGTTCTTTGCTTGCTCTGACTGCTCAAGTTTGATTGGATCTGGTTCTTCTGATTGTTTTCTTTGAATCAGATGCATCATCATCAGATTCTGATTCTTTATCTTCTTTCTTTACCACAGGAACAGTTTTGGTCAACGTAAAGTCCGTAAGGCTGTTCTTCAAGCCAAGTACGCCGAGCTGAGCTTCTACTCTTATCTTCCACAACGAGAAGTCTCGATCGCCATTGAAGGTTTTGATCTCGACCTTTGTCGTCATTGCCATCGAGCGAATCCTCGAACCAACGCTCTGATACCACTTTGTTACGAATTTTTGCTCACAATCACTCTGTTCGATTCTCTCGTTTGATCAAGAACAGAAAACAAAGCATTTAAAGAAGAACACAATTTGTTACCCAGTTCAGCTAATCGATGTGATTAAGCCTACGTCTGGGGCAAGATTCGATCCGGCAATCCACTAACTCAAAGAAGAAGAATTTGGTCAAAGAGCTTTACAACAATGGAGCCTCTCAAGCTCTCTCTCTCTTGCTTCTCTCTCTCAATAACAGAGAAAACAGAATTATATATCGAAGAAGATAATGTTTCTGTTTTATACTTAAGTCATCAAAGACACTATCGCGACTAGAGGCTTTGACTCCTTCTTTTCTTCTTCAGATGAAACCCAAGACAAACCGAGCTAAACCGACTTCAATCTCCAATTAATTTCTCGGTTAGACCAAACCTGAAAATTGAATCAGAAACCAACATCACAACAACTTAGCTTATTATTTAAACTATTTGCTTAAGTAGTTATACAATGTCGCCTAGGAGGTTGCATTGTGTCTGTGTGGGCAAATGCTAAACTATTCTGGTAACGTTTATGATTGCAAGGTTAACCGAGGGATCCCGACAAATTATAAACATTTTATTTATAGCGTTAGATGTGAGGTTGGGCTAGACGTTAGTGTAAACGTTATGCTCTGGATGACCTCGCAATACATGTTATGTTGTTAGTATAACTATTATGTTACCCGTTGTCGGGTGGTCAATAAGTAGTTAGTTATTGACATGATAGAGTAGTATTGATTGATTGCTTGTTTGTTATCATTGATTGATTGTTGTTGGTTAATCTCGCACTTGCTTTGTTAACTTATTTGTAATTGGCTTTGCATGCTAGGTAGTAATTGAGACATTTGGTTGTGAGGTAGATCTTATTACGAGTGGTATTGAGATTCAATAGGGTCGTAGTAAGTAAACGTGATTAGTCATTTTTATGACTAGTTCGGAAGCGATGTCATGATTGTCCCAACGGCTCGGACTGGCTCGCTACCACCCGAGGCGGCCCGATGGGGTAGTACAAATTATACCGTAAGGGATTTGGTCCCTTGTAGACAGTAAGGGGGAAGGGATGTGATCCTTCTAGCATTTGTGGCTAAGGGTTAGAGACATTGCCTTGTGGGAAATAAAAATCGCTGAAAAGAGAAAGGCTTTAGAGTAGTATAAGTGGTTCCGCTGCGTAAGCTCGGTTAGTGTAGTTATGCATGCATGCTTAATATTGATTGGGTTCATTACACTTTTCCAAGAGTAATTGGTTGATTTCTTGTCAAGTATACTCAATCGAGTATATTCGAATCTTGCATTGATTGTCTGATGCATGATTGTTTGTTGATTGCATGCATTTGATTATTATTTTGGGTTTCTGGGTGGGGAATATTGCATGTTTAGGGGAGCCTGGACTCACTAAGCGATTGGTGCTCATCCCTCACTCTATTTTGCAGGTAACCATAGTGAGAAACCTTAGAGGGGAGCACGAACGTAAGGAAGCCGGTGTAGAGTTCGTTGCCTTTGTAAAGATATTTTTTTAAAAATATATGTTGTATGACTTGATTGTGGCATTAGGCCTTGGCTAGCCGAACACAATTGTATTTTGAGATATTTTAAGATTAATAAAATGAGTTTTTTAGAAATCCTTGTGTATCTCTAATATTAGTCTTGTCCTGACTAACACAACTCACGAATGTGGTACGGGTTGAAAAGCCTTAGGCCATGTTCGAGAGGAACGATGTTTGCAAATGAACTGACCTTGGTACCGGATGTGTTCTGGGAACTCGATCGGATCTTTTATGGGCGTCGCACGTAACGCTTCCAGATTCGGTCTTAGTTCTAGAATGGTTTGGGGGTGTTACAAGAGTGGTATCAGAGCATGATTTTGTTCATGCTTAACGGACACAAGTTTTCAAATGTTTTATCGAGTCAAAATGAGTCGCAAAGGCAACTTTAGGAAACAGGTGCGTCTATGTGCTATGATATAGCTCAAATTGCCTTAAGCTTACTCCCTCAAATAAGAGATCGTCGTTAGCACATAAGGATCAAATTCCACTGAGCTCTCGATGTTCACACAATAGACTTATGATGTTGTTTAATAAGCTAAATGAAGTAATTGAATGTTAAAGACAAATAAGCAAGTAAATGAGTTGTAGATTCAAGCGATTAAAGCGTCGGGTCTAAGGAATTGTCTCGGGAGATAGATAAATTGTAGATCTAGCTAATATTAGGATTGTTGTCGCACCGTTCTCGAACTCAAACTATGGTTCTAGAGTAACCAGTGGTGTTCTGCAAAACTCTCTATACTTAAAGCTAAGATAACAGAAGAAGCCGAGAAATCCTATGCTAAAGCATGCATTGTTAATAAGCTTGATTAGTTCACCTAGTATCTAAACCAGAGCCCTTCTATGAGCCTACCTGTTCTTTCTTAAATGTCTAGGCTCATTTATGATAGTTCAAATAACAAGTACCTATGGCAGGCATACATATTATCTAATATCAAGTTCTAGGTGATCAATCTAAAACTAGCAATAAGAATAATGAAGATGAAGAACTCTAAGAATAATCTTAAGGGGTTTTCGATCTACTAATCCATCTAAATCCCTAATGAGACTCCCTAAACCAAACAAGGTGATTACTCAGACATGATAATAGAAACATAAATCATATTCTGAATAGTTTGCTTTGATGAATTAAGAATAATAGTAAAGGAGTTCAGAATCCTCTCTAAAAGGATTGGATTATTCTCTCAAAAATGTGTCACAAGAACTAAAACAAAACTTAGGTCTAACAATGACCAAACAATTAGGTATATTCGTGACTAAAAACGTGCATGGACTACTTTACAAATAAGGAAGACTTCAGGGCTTCTCAAAGACTTGGTAGAAAACGAGAATTCCCTTGACAGCAATAAGAGTGTCAATCAACACAAGTGTGGTGTCGATCGACACCAGCTTCTGAAAAACGTCCTTCAAGATCTTCGTTGCTGAAAAGCTTTCAAAATTCCTTATTGTGCTCCATAGTTCCCAAATGTGTAAGTGTACCTGAAATGACTCAAAACCTATGAAAAAGACTAGAAACACTCTAGAAACCATTATGAAACTATGTTAGAAATCAGTAAAAGCCAGGACATAACAACTCCCCCAGACTTAGCTTTTGCTTGCCCTCAAGCAAAACAAAAGGTTGAATCTGTGAAAGAGGTTTGAAAAACATAGAAACTCCCAATCTCTCTAGCTAATTACCTTGATCATACAAACCAAATCCATGCACTAAACAGTTCTAATCAAATCCTGACCACCATGTAATTCTCCGCTAGCCCACACAACATCCTAGATTCCATACCAAAGCACTCAACTATATCCACTAGGTTATCATAGATGGGTCTCATCAATCAAGTAAATGCTTAAGAACCTTCTAGACTCGTTCCTGTACTATACCATGATAAATCGACCATTCTTTATATATATATATATATATATATATATTTTTTATTTTTTTTTCTTTGGTGTTCTTTTTCTCCCCCAGACTTATTCTTTTTAGAGAGTTTTGACTCAATAAAACGACTATCTAAGTTAAAATGACACAACTGACTCATAAGAAAAGAAAAGATGAAGTTAGTAACTGACTCCCCCAGACTTAGATAACACTGTCCCCGGAGTTATTAAGCTAGAGGAATCGAACGAAAAAAAGTTAGAATTTAGAGAAACATGAGTTGCCACCTGAGCGTGGTGTCGATCGATACCATGTTGGTGTCGATCGACACTCTGGTCGTTTCGTTTAGCTTTGTGAATTCTGCTCATTGTTGTAGAGCCTTGGTTAGTGTTTTCACATGGATCCTCCAGTTAGACTGTTAAATCACTAAAACACACATCCATAGTTCCAACAAAGCATAGGAAAATAAGTGCAACAAGTTTCAAAACAAATAACCAATAGTCTGAAATAAAGCAAAAACAAAGCAAGATAAGGAGGATGGCTAGTCCTCATGTTCTGAGCTGGAGGTGGGTGCGGGAGAGCGACGACGATGATGAGTGAGTGTAGCTATGGCGTTCCAGACGCTCTTGAAACTGTCAACGACGTACTGCGGAAATACGTGTGGCTCCATCGGGATTGGTGGAGGAGAAGGCACCTGATATGGAAGAGCAGACGAGGAAGATCCAACTCTCGGACCCCCACCAGGGTCAATGAACTCGTCCTCGGTCTGTGTAGGCGCAGATCTTGAAGCTGAACCTCTCTGTCGCCTGGTGCGTGGTGCGGCATGCAGAAGAGAAGGATCGGGATGAAAGCCTATCTCCTCATGCTCTCCTGTAATCTTTGTATGTGCAGGGCGAGGTAACTGAATCATGTGCTGCCATGTATCATCTTTGAAGCACCACAGTAAGTTGCCTTTAAGCCAGTGAGAGTTCTTCAGGTAAGTCTCATCCATAGTGACACGCGTGGTGTTGACTTCTTCGCCCTCAAAGCTGATGCGAAAATGCTCGAATATGGGAGTGAGAAGACTGCCAACTCTCTCAGATTTCTGTCCTCTACCTGTAAAGAGCTTGGTCTTGAGTGACACCAAGTGATGAGCGAACACAGCACCAAAGTTGACATTACGGTCAACCTGCTCAAATCCAAGGTTTTCTGGAAAGAAGTCATGAAGAGCGTGATAGAGCAAGAACAACTCAGAAAGTCTCATCTTGCCAGGCTCAATCTTGCACAACAGTGTGCTACTAATCAACCTAACCAAATATTGCAGAACAAGGTGACGGATCTCTGAGTGTACTTCGTCCTTGGAATCATAGATTCCATTACCAAACCTGCTCCAGAAAATCTGAGAATCCTTAAACTGACCAGGCAGGGAAACTCTAGTGAGATCATTGTCAAACCCCATAGATGTCACACAAATCTCTCAGTGGTAGACTGTATCTGACACCGCAAACGAAGAAGATAAGAGCTCCTTCCTGAGCGTTGTGTTTCCTGTCATTCACATAAGAAACCCTAACAGAAGCCATGAATTGTCAAACCAGCTCAGGATACAAATCGTACTGCCTACAATAGATGATTCCCAAACCTATGTCATCTAGCAGTCCTAAAACAGATTTCTCTATCTGCAAACGCTGCATCAAACCGAAATTCGCAAACCGAGTAGGCAAAATTTCTACACTCATCTAGGCATTATAGAACAGAGTATCATAATCATCCTAATCTGGAGAAAAATGGCGATTGATATAGCCACCTTTAGTGAATTCCCTGTTGACATCTTTCTCCCAAACCCTTTGAGAAGGAATTCTCTCTTTTGGAAGCTTTGGCCATGGAAATCGATAAACAGGAGGTTGAGGAGCTGCAACTTGGGATATCGGTTGGGATGGGCGGAGACCGACAGCAGTGGATAAGCGCAGGCGGGGTGAGGGGCGACGGAGGAGGAGGAAGGTCCAACGCTCTTCCTCGCCTTCTTTTTCTGCCCTGTCATCTTGCAGATCGATGGAGTTGACACTTGGGGAAGATAGAGGATGAGATTCTAGTGAGTTTAGAGCCTGAAATCACTAGAAACAGTGAAGAATCGAAGAATCTAGAGAGAAAAGAGTGATTTCGGCGATTTTGAAAAAAAACTGAAATGAAGAAGATGAAGTTTAGGTTAAATCGACTTACCTAGAAAATGAGGGTGTCGATCGACACTATCGCGTTTTTGGTCAACACACGTTTTTTTTTCTTTCTGAATAGTCCTATAAAATAAAAAATCTTAATGTTAAGAATCAAATGAATGAAATGAATAAAACGGAGAAGTACTTACCAGTGGGTTGCCTCCCACTAAGCGCTTGTTTATAGTCTATAGCTTGACTCTGCAGTTGCTTAATCAACAGGTGGGTCCTGAAGATCCAAAGGCTTTTCTACTAGAATCTCGGCTTCAGCCCAGTAGTGTTTGACTATCTGTCCATTCATAGCAAATGGTTTTCCATTGTTGTTTTTTAGAATGACTGTTCCATATGGCCTAACCGAGTGGACTGTGTAGGGACCTGTCCAACGAGAAGACAATTTTCCAGGAAATATTGTCAATCTAAAATCATAAAGAAGTACCTGGTCATTAGGCCTAAAGGTCCGATGATGATCTTTTTGTCATGGTAAGCTTTAGTGCGTTCCTTGTAGAGCTTCGAGTTGTCATAGGCGTGAATTCATATTTCATCAAGCTCCTTCAACTGAATAAGTCTCCTTTCTAGCTGATTTGATGTCAAAATTCATCATGTTGACTATCTAGGCTGCTTTGTGCTCTAATTCTACTGGAAGATGACAAGCTTTACCATATAGAAGATCAAAAGGTGTGGTCCCAAGCAAAGTTTTGAAAGCTGTCCTGTAGGCCCACAGTGCATCATCTAACTTGTAGGACCACTTCTTTTTCGCTTTACCCACTATTTTCTCAAGAATTTCTTTGATTTGCATGTTGGAAACTTCAACTTGGCCGCTCGTTTGTGGATGGTAGGGAGTAGCAACCCGATGCTAAACTCCATATTGTAAAAGCAATTTCGCAAGAATCTTGTTAATGAAATGCTTACCTCCGTCACTAATGACTATGCGTGGCACTCCAAAACGAGGGAAGATGATATACTTGAAGAGTTTCATGACAACCGCTGAATCGTTCTTCAGACTAGCTATAGCTTCTACCCATTTGGAGACATAATCCACAGCTACTAGGATGTAGAGATTCTTGTTGGAAGGCGGGAAGGGTCCGATGAAATCTATACCACAACAATCGAAGACTTCGACTTCGAGTATAAATTGCTGAGGCATCTCATTACGCTTGCTGATCAGTCCCTTTCTCTAACAAGGGTCACATTGCGATATGAACTTCTGAGCATCCCGAAACATTGTAGGCCTCCAAAAGCCTGCTTGAAGAACTTTGGATACTGTCTTGAAGGTTGCAAAATGACCACTATAGCTAGAGTTGTGACAATGCGATAGTATATCAAGAAGCTCTGTTGCAGCAATGCATCTCTTGTAAACTCCATCACAACAATCCTTATAGAGATAAGGTTCATCCCAATAATATCGTCTAATCTCTCTTAGGAATCACTTCTTGTTGTAATCTGTGAAATTATCAGGTTCCACATTTGCAGCTACGTAATTAACAATATTAGCATACCACAGGTAATCCTTCTCGACCGCTGTGACGGCGCAATTCTCAGTTGGTGACCAATTTCTTGTCTATTTAGAAGGGTGTCGATCGACAAGTGCAATGGTATCGATCGACACCATCGCACAACTTTGACTGTCTACTTCCTCTGAAATGTGAGTGTCGATCAACATAATGGGAGTGTCGATCGATAGTGAAGCTCGATTCTGCAACCTATCATGTTTGCAGTCATCTTCTTCAGATGTATCAATCATGTATATGTTCTTTTCAGGCAAGAAATCGTTTATAGGGACGTCATCGTCAATCCTAATGCG
>JAEFBK010000071.1:0-15892 GCA_019202795.1 Arabidopsis thaliana x Arabidopsis arenosa
ATAAACGATGTGAAAATTTATAAGGTTATAAAGACGAACACATGTAATCCTTCTTTTGTATTTGTATATTTCGACTCATACATATCTTTCTATTCAGGAATAAGTATAAAACATAATATAACATGTGGCATATCGACCGACCAATACATCTTTCCCAACCCATGATCAACCTTTTGTTTGTGTTCTTTTAATTTATTCGTCATGAAATGGATCAGAATACTCATGATGAGTTTGTGTATCACTCAAGGGACCCCAAATTTTGACCTTTAAGTACTTTTTCGGGCATTTTCGTGATTTGGGCTATATTACGGACCCAAAATTACTTGTTCAAGCATTGTTTTCGAATTTTTTCATGCATCAAAGCTCGTTAAGACTAGATGGGGTATCCCTACATAGCGGATGGGACCCACGGCGAATGGTTCATCAAGTCTTCAAAAAAGAATATATACGATTGCATTGCATATACTAACGGATGCGATCATACCAGCACTAATGCACCGGATCCCATCAGAACTCCGCAGTCAAACGTTCTTGGGCGAGAGTAGTACTAGGATGGGTGACCTCCCGGGAAGTCCTCGTGTTGCATCCCTCTCTTATGTTTAACCTTTTTTGTTTTGGTTAAAACTTTATGACTCCATAACTTTTAGACCGTGAGGCCAAACTTGGCATGTGATACCTTTTCGGAAAGCCCAAAGACAGCCCTCCGACGAAAGAAGCAGGACAATGGAAGCTTTCCATTGACTTTTTGTCGACCCCAAATTTTGACCTTTAAGTACTTTTTCGGGCATTTTCGTGATTTGGGCTATATTACGGACCCAAAATTACTTGTTCAAGCATTGTTTTCGAATTTTTTCATGCATCAAAGCTCGTTAAGACTAGATGGGGTATCCCTACATAGCGGGTGGGACCCACGGCGAATGATTCATCAAGTCTTCAAAAAAGAATATATACGATTGCATTGCATATACTAACGGATGCGATCATACCAGCACTAATGCACCGGATCCCATCAGAACTCCGCAGTCAAACGTGCTTGGGCGAGAGTAGTACTAGGATGGGTGACCTCCCGGGAAGTCCTCGTGTTGCATCCCTCTCTTATGTTTAACCTTTTTTGTTTTGGTTAAAACTTTATGACTCCATAACTTTTAGACCGTGAGGCCAAACTTGGCATGTGATACCTTTTCGGAAAGCCCAAAGACAGCCCTCCGACGAAAGAAGCAGGACAATGGAACTTTTCCATTGACTTTTTGTCGACCCCAAATTTTGACCTTTAAGTACTTTTTCGGGCATTTTCGTGATTTGGGCTATATTACGGACCCAAAATTACTTGTTCAAGCATTGTTTTCGAATTTTTTCATGCATCAAAGCTCGTTAAGACTAGATGGGGTATCCCTACATAGCGGATGGGACCCACGGCGAATGGTTCATCAAGTCTTCAAAAAAGAATATATACGATTGCATTGCATATACTAACGGATGCGATCATACCAGCACTAATGCACCGGATCCCATCAGAACTCCGCAGTCAAACGTGCTTGGGCGAGAGTAGTACTAGGATGGGTGACCTCCCGGGAAGTCCTCGTGTTGCATCCCTCTCTTATGTTTAACCTTTTTTTTTTTGGTTAAAACTTTATGACTCCATAACTTTTAGACCGTGAGGCCAAACTTGGCATGTGATACCTTTTCGGAAAGCCCAAAGACAGCCCTCCGACGAAAGAAGCAGGACAATGGAAGCTTTCCATTGACTTTTTGTCGACCCCAAATTTTGACCTTTAAGTACTTTTTCGGGCATTTTCGTGATTTGGGCTATATTACGGACCCAAAATTACTTGTTCAAGCATTGTTTTCGAATTTTTTCATGCATCAAAGCTCGTTAAGACTAGATGGGGTATCCCTACATAGCGGGTGGGACCCACGGCGAATGGTTCATCAAGTCTTCAAAAAAGAATATATACGATTGCATTGCATATACTAACGGATGCGATCATACCAGCACTAATGCACCGGATCCCATCAGAACTCCGCAGTCAAACGTGCTTGGGCGAGAGTAGTACTAGGATGGGTGACCTCCCGGGAAGTCCTCGTGTTGCATCCCTCTCTTATGTTTAACCTTTTTTGTTTTGGTTAAAACTTTATGACTCCATAACTTTTAGACCGTGAGGCCAAACTTGGCATGTGATACCTTTTCGGAAAGCCCAAAGACAGCCCTCCGACGAAAGAAGCAGGACAATGGAACTTTCCATTGACTTTTTGTCGACCCCAAATTTTGACCTTTAAGTACTTTTTCGGGCATTTTCGTGATTTGGGCTATATTACGGACCCAAAATTACTTGTTCAAGCATTGTTTTCGAATTTTTTCATGCATCAAAGCTCGTTAAGACTAGATGGGGTATCCCTACATAGCGGGTGGGACCCACGGCGAATGGTTCATCAAGTCTTCAAAAAAGAATATATACGATTGCATTGCATATACTAACGGATGCGATCATACCAGCACTAATGCACCGGATCCCATCAGAACTCCGCAGTTAAGCGTGCTTGGGCGAGAGTAGTACTAGGATGGGTGACCTCCCGGGAAGTCCTCGTGTTGCATCCCTCTTTTATGTTTAACCTTTTTTTTTTTGGTTAAAACTTTATGACTCCATAACTTTTAGACCGTGAGGCCAAACTTGGCATGTGATACCTTTTCGGAAAGCCCAAAGACAGCCCTCCGACGAAAGAAGCAGGACAATGGAAGCTTTCCATTGACTTTTTGTCGACCCCAAATTTTGACCTTTAAGTACTTTTTCGGGCATTTTCGTGATTTGGGCTATATTACGGACCCAAAATTACTTGTTCAAGCATTGTTTTCGAATTTTTTCATGCATCAAAGCTCGTTAAGACTAGATGGGGTATCCCTACATAGCGGGTGGGACCCACGGCGAATGGTTCATCAAGTCTTCAAAAAAGAATATATACGATTGCATTGCATATACTAACGGATGCGATCATACCAGCACTAATGCACCGGATCCCATCAGAACTCCGCAGTTAAGCGTGCTTGGGCGAGAGTAGTACTAGGATGGGTGACCTCCCGGGAAGTCCTCGTGTTGCATCCCTCTTTTATGTTTAACCTTTTTTTTTTGGTTAAAACTTTATGACTCCATAACTTTTAGACCGTGAGGCCAAACTTGGCATGTGATACCTTTTCGGAAAGCCCAAAGACAGCCCTCCGACGAAAGAAGCAGGACAATGGAAGCTTTCCATTGACTTTTTGTCGACCCCAAATTTTGACCTTTAAGTACTTTTTCGGGCATTTTCGTGATTTGGGCTATATTACGGACCCAAAATTACTTGTTCAAGCATTGTTTTCGAATTTTTTCATGCATCAAAGCTCGTTAAGACTAGATGGGGTATCCCTACATAGCGGATGGGACCCACGGCGAATGGTTCATCAAGTCTTCAAAAAAGAATATATACGATTGCATTGCATATACTAACGGATGCGATCATACCAGCACTAATGCACCGGATCCCATCAGAACTCCGCAGTTAAGCGTGCTTGGGCGAGAGTAGTACTAGGATGGGTGACCTCCCGGGAAGTCCTCGTGTTGCATCCCTCTTTTATGTTTAACCTTTTTTTTTTTGGTTAAAACTTTATGACTCCATAACTTTTAGACCGTGAGGCCAAACTTGGCATGTGATACCTTTTCGGAAAGCCCAAAGACAGCCCTCCGACGAAAGAAGCAGGACAATGGAACTTTTCCATTGACTTTTTGTCGACCCCAAATTTTGACCTTTAAGTACTTTTTCGGGCATTTTCGTGATTTGGGCTATATTACGGACCCAAAATTACTTGTTCAAGCATTGTTTTCGAATTTTTTCATGCATCAAAGCTCGTTAAGACTAGATGGGGTATCCCTACATAGCGGGTGGGACCCACGGCGAATGGTTCATCAAGTCTTCAAAAAAGAATATATACGATTGCATTGCATATACTAACGGATGCGATCATACCAGCACTAATGCACCGGATCCCATCAGAACTCCGCAGTTAAGCGTGCTTGGGCGAGAGTAGTACTAGGATGGGTGACCTCCCGGGAAGTCCTCGTGTTGCATCCCTCTTTTATGTTTAACCTTTTTTTTTTTGGTTAAAACTTTATGACTCCATAACTTTTAGACCGTGAGGCCAAACTTGGCATGTGATACCTTTTCGGAAAGCCCAAAGACAGCCCTCCGACGAAAGAAGCAGGACAATGGAACTTTTCCATTGACTTTTTGTCGACCCCAAATTTTGACCTTTAAGTACTTTTTCGGGCATTTTCGTGATTTGGGCTATATTACGGACCCAAAATTACTTGTTCAAGCATTGTTTTCGAATTTTTTCATGCATCAAAGCTCGTTAAGACTAGATGGGGTATCCCTACATAGCGGGTGGGACCCACGGCGAATGGTTCATCAAGTCTTCAAAAAAGAATATATACGATTGCATTGCATATACTAACGGATGCGATCATACCAGCACTAATGCACCGGATCCCATCAGAACTCCGCAGTTAAGCGTGCTTGGGCGAGAGTAGTACTAGGATGGGTGACCTCCCGGGAAGTCCTCGTGTTGCATCCCTCTTTTATGTTTAACCTTTTTTTTTTTGGTTAAAACTTTATGACTCCATAACTTTTAGACCGTGAGGCCAAACTTGGCATGTGATACCTTTTCGGAAAGCCCAAAGACAGCCCTCCGACGAAAGAAGCAGGACAATGGAACTTTTCCATTGACTTTTTGTCGACCCCAAATTTTGACCTTTAAGTACTTTTTCGGGCATTTTCGTGATTTGGGCTATATTACGGACCCAAAATTACTTGTTCAAGCATTGTTTTCGAATTTTTTCATGCATCAAAGCTCGTTAAGACTAGATGGGGTATCCCTACATAGCGGGTGGGACCCACGGCGAATGGTTCATCAAGTCTTCAAAAAAGAATATATACGATTGCATTGCATATACTAACGGATGCGATCATACCAGCACTAATGCACCGGATCCCATCAGAACTCCGCAGTTAAGCGTGCTTGGGCGAGAGTAGTACTAGGATGGGTGACCTCCCGGGAAGTCCTCGTGTTGCATCCCTCTTTTATGTTTAACCTTTTTTTTTTTGGTTAAAACTTTATGACTCCATAACTTTTAGACCGTGAGGCCAAACTTGGCATGTGATACCTTTTCGGAAAGCCCAAAGACAGCCCTCCGACGAAAGAAGCAGGACAATGGAACTTTTCCATTGACTTTTTGTCGACCCCAAATTTTGACCTTTAAGTACTTTTTCGGGCATTTTCGTGATTTGGGCTATATTACGGACCCAAAATTACTTGTTCAAGCATTGTTTTCGAATTTTTTCATGCATCAAAGCTCGTTAAGACTAGATGGGGTATCCCTACATAGCGGGTGGGACCCACGGCGAATGGTTCATCAAGTCTTCAAAAAAGAATATATACGATTGCATTGCATATACTAACGGATGCGATCATACCAGCACTAATGCACCGGATCCCATCAGAACTCCGCAGTTAAGCGTGCTTGGGCGAGAGTAGTACTAGGATGGGTGACCTCCCGGGAAGTCCTCGTGTTGCATCCCTCTTTTATGTTTAACCTTTTTTTTTTTGGTTAAAACTTTATGACTCCATAACTTTTAGACCGTGAGGCCAAACTTGGCATGTGATACCTTTTCGGAAAGCCCAAAGACAGCCCTCCGACGAAAGAAGCAGGACAATGGAACTTTTCCATTGACTTTTTGTCGACCCCAAATTTTGACCTTTAAGTACTTTTTCGGGCATTTTCGTGATTTGGGCTATATTACGGACCCAAAATTACTTGTTCAAGCATTGTTTTCGAATTTTTTCATGCATCAAAGCTCGTTAAGACTAGATGGGGTATCCCTACATAGCGGGTGGGACCCACGGCGAATGGTTCATCAAGTCTTCAAAAAAGAATATATACGATTGCATTGCATATACTAACGGATGCGATCATACCAGCACTAATGCACCGGATCCCATCAGAACTCCGCAGTTAAGCGTGCTTGGGCGAGAGTAGTACTAGGATGGGTGACCTCCCGGGAAGTCCTCGTGTTGCATCCCTCTTTTATGTTTAACCTTTTTTTTTTTGGTTAAAACTTTATGACTCCATAACTTTTAGACCGTGAGGCCAAACTTGGCATGTGATACCTTTTCGGAAAGCCCAAAGACAGCCCTCCGACGAAAGAAGCAGGACAATGGAACTTTTCCATTGACTTTTTGTCGACCCCAAATTTTGACCTTTAAGTACTTTTTCGGGCATTTTCGTGATTTGGGCTATATTACGGACCCAAAATTACTTGTTCAAGCATTGTTTTCGAATTTTTTCATGCATCAAAGCTCGTTAAGACTAGATGGGGTATCCCTACATAGCGGGTGGGACCCACGGCGAATGGTTCATCAAGTCTTCAAAAAAGAATATATACGATTGCATTGCATATACTAACGGATGCGATCATACCAGCACTAATGCACCGGATCCCATCAGAACTCCGCAGTTAAGCGTGCTTGGGCGAGAGTAGTACTAGGATGGGTGACCTCCCGGGAAGTCCTCGTGTTGCATCCCTCTTTTATGTTTAACCTTTTTTTTTTTGGTTAAAACTTTATGACTCCATAACTTTTAGACCGTGAGGCCAAACTTGGCATGTGATACCTTTTCGGAAAGCCCAAAGACAGCCCTCCGACGAAAGAAGCAGGACAATGGAACTTTTCCATTGACTTTTTGTCGACCCCAAATTTTGACCTTTAAGTACTTTTTCGGGCATTTTCGTGATTTGGGCTATATTACGGACCCAAAATTACTTGTTCAAGCATTGTTTTCGAATTTTTTCATGCATCAAAGCTCGTTAAGACTAGATGGGGTATCCCTACATAGCGGGTGGGACCCACGGCGAATGGTTCATCAAGTCTTCAAAAAAGAATATATACGATTGCATTGCATATACTAACGGATGCGATCATACCAGCACTAATGCACCGGATCCCATCAGAACTCCGCAGTTAAGCGTGCTTGGGCGAGAGTAGTACTAGGATGGGTGACCTCCCGGGAAGTCCTCGTGTTGCATCCCTCTTTTATGTTTAACCTTTTTTTTTTTGGTTAAAACTTTATGACTCCATAACTTTTAGACCGTGAGGCCAAACTTGGCATGTGATACCTTTTCGGAAAGCCCAAAGACAGCCCTCCGACGAAAGAAGCAGGACAATGGAACTTTTCCATTGACTTTTTGTCGACCCCAAATTTTGACCTTTAAGTACTTTTTCGGGCATTTTCGTGATTTGGGCTATATTACGGACCCAAAATTACTTGTTCAAGCATTGTTTTCGAATTTTTTCATGCATCAAAGCTCGTTAAGACTAGATGGGGTATCCCTACATAGCGGGTGGGACCCACGGCGAATGGTTCATCAAGTCTTCAAAAAAGAATATATACGATTGCATTGCATATACTAACGGATGCGATCATACCAGCACTAATGCACCGGATCCCATCAGAACTCCGCAGTTAAGCGTGCTTGGGCGAGAGTAGTACTAGGATGGGTGACCTCCCGGGAAGTCCTCGTGTTGCATCCCTCTTTATGTTTAACCTTTTTTTTTTTGGTTAAAACTTTATGACTCCATAACTTTTAGACCGTGAGGCCAAACTTGGCATGTGATACCTTTTCGGAAAGCCCAAAGACAGCCCTCCGACGAAAGAAGCAGGACAATGGAACTTTTCCATTGACTTTTTGTCGACCCCAAATTTTGACCTTTAAGTACTTTTTCGGGCATTTTCGTGATTTGGGCTATATTACGGACCCAAAATTACTTGTTCAAGCATTGTTTTCGAATTTTTTCATGCATCAAAGCTCGTTAAGACTAGATGGGGTATCCCTACATAGCGGGTGGGACCCACGGCGAATGGTTCATCAAGTCTTCAAAAAAGAATATATACGATTGCATTGCATATACTAACGGATGCGATCATACCAGCACTAATGCACCGGATCCCATCAGAACTCCGCAGTTAAAGCGTGCTTGGGCGAGAGTAGTACTAGGATGGGTGACCTCCCGGGAAGTCCTCGTGTTGCATCCCTCTTTTATGTTTAACCTTTTTTTTTTTGGTTAAAACTTTATGACTCCATAACTTTTAGACCGTGAGGCCAAACTTGGCATGTGATACCTTTTCGGAAAGCCCAAAGACAGCCCTCCGACGAAAGAAGCAGGACAATGGAACTTTTCCATTGACTTTTTGTCGACCCCAAATTTTGACCTTTAAGTACTTTTTCGGGCATTTTCGTGATTTGGGCTATATTACGGACCCAAAATTACTTGTTCAAGCATTGTTTTCGAATTTTTTCATGCATCAAAGCTCGTTAAGACTAGATGGGGTATCCCTACATAGCGGGTGGGACCCACGGCGAATGGTTCATCAAGTCTTCAAAAAAGAATATATACGATTGCATTGCATATACTAACGGATGCGATCATACCAGCACTAATGCACCGGATCCCATCAGAACTCCGCAGTTAAGCGTGCTTGGGCGAGAGTAGTACTAGGATGGGTGACCTCCCGGGAAGTCCTCGTGTTGCATCCCTCTTTTATGTTTAACCTTTTTTTTTTTGGTTAAAACTTTATGACTCCATAACTTTTAGACCGTGAGGCCAAACTTGGCATGTGATACCTTTTCGGAAAGCCCAAAGACAGCCCTCCGACGAAAGAAGCAGGACAATGGAACTTTTCCATTGACTTTTTGTCGACCCCAAATTTTGACCTTTAAGTACTTTTTCGGGCATTTTCGTGATTTGGGCTATATTACGGACCCAAAATTACTTGTTCAAGCATTGTTTTCGAATTTTTTCATGCATCAAAGCTCGTTAAGACTAGATGGGGTATCCCTACATAGCGGGTGGGACCCACGGCGAATGGTTCATCAAGTCTTCAAAAAAGAATATATACGATTGCATTGCATATACTAACGGATGCGATCATACCAGCACTAATGCACCGGATCCCATCAGAACTCCGCAGTTAAGCGTGCTTGGGCGAGAGTAGTACTAGGATGGGTGACCTCCCGGGAAGTCCTCGTGTTGCATCCCTCTTTTATGTTTAACCTTTTTTTTTTTGGTTAAAACTTTATGACTCCATAACTTTTAGACCGTGAGGCCAAACTTGGCATGTGATACCTTTTCGGAAAGCCCAAAGACAGCCCTCCGACGAAAGAAGCAGGACAATGGAACTTTTCCATTGACTTTTTGTCGACCCCAAATTTTGACCTTTAAGTACTTTTTCGGGCATTTTCGTGATTTGGGCTATATTACGGACCCAAAATTACTTGTTCAAGCATTGTTTTCGAATTTTTTCATGCATCAAAGCTCGTTAAGACTAGATGGGGTATCCCTACATAGCGGGTGGGACCCACGGCGAATGGTTCATCAAGTCTTCAAAAAAGAATATATACGATTGCATTGCATATACTAACGGATGCGATCATACCAGCACTAATGCACCGGATCCCATCAGAACTCCGCAGTTAAGCGTGCTTGGGCGAGAGTAGTACTAGGATGGGTGACCTCCCGGGAAGTCCTCGTGTTGCATCCCTCTTTTATGTTTAACCTTTTTTTTTTTGGTTAAAACTTTATGACTCCATAACTTTTAGACCGTGAGGCCAAACTTGGCATGTGATACCTTTTCGGAAAGCCCAAAGACAGCCCTCCGACGAAAGAAGCAGGACAATGGAACTTTTCCATTGACTTTTTGTCGACCCCAAATTTTGACCTTTAAGTACTTTTTCGGGCATTTTCGTGATTTGGGCTATATTACGGACCCAAAATTACTTGTTCAAGCATTGTTTTCGAATTTTTTCATGCATCAAAGCTCGTTAAGACTAGATGGGGTATCCCTACATAGCGGGTGGGACCCACGGCGAATGGTTCATCAAGTCTTCAAAAAAGAATATATACGATTGCATTGCATATACTAACGGATGCGATCATACCAGCACTAATGCACCGGATCCCATCAGAACTCCGCAGTTAAGCGTGCTTGGGCGAGAGTAGTACTAGGATGGGTGACCTCCCGGGAAGTCCTCGTGTTGCATCCCTCTTTTATGTTTAACCTTTTTTTTTTTGGTTAAAACTTTATGACTCCATAACTTTTAGACCGTGAGGCCAAACTTGGCATGTGATACCTTTTCGGAAAGCCCAAAGACAGCCCTCCGACGAAAGAAGCAGGACAATGGAACTTTTCCATTGACTTTTTGTCGACCCCAAATTTTGACCTTTAAGTACTTTTTCGGGCATTTTCGTGATTTGGGCTATATTACGGACCCAAAATTACTTGTTCAAGCATTGTTTTCGAATTTTTTCATGCATCAAAGCTCGTTAAGACTAGATGGGGTATCCCTACATAGCGGGTGGGACCCACGGCGAATGGTTCATCAAGTCTTCAAAAAAGAATATATACGATTGCATTGCATATACTAACGGATGCGATCATACCAGCACTAATGCACCGGATCCCATCAGAACTCCGCAGTTAAGCGTGCTTGGGCGAGAGTAGTACTAGGATGGGTGACCTCCCGGGAAGTCCTCGTGTTGCATCCCTCTTTATGTTTAACCTTTTTTTTTTTGGTTAAAACTTTATGACTCCATAACTTTTAGACCGTGAGGCCAAACTTGGCATGTGATACCTTTTCGGAAAGCCCAAAGACAGCCCTCCGACGAAAGAAGCAGGACAATGGAACTTTTCCATTGACTTTTTGTCGACCCCAAATTTTGACCTTTAAGTACTTTTTCGGGCATTTTCGTGATTTGGGCTATATTACGGACCCAAAATTACTTGTTCAAGCATTGTTTTCGAATTTTTTCATGCATCAAAGCTCGTTAAGACTAGATGGGGTATCCCTACATAGCGGGTGGGACCCACGGCGAATGGTTCATCAAGTCTTCAAAAAAGAATATATACGATTGCATTGCATATACTAACGGATGCGATCATACCAGCACTAATGCACCGGATCCCATCAGAACTCCGCAGTTAAGCGTGCTTGGGCGAGAGTAGTACTAGGATGGGTGACCTCCCGGGAAGTCCTCGTGTTGCATCCCTCTTTATGTTTAACCTTTTTTTTTTTGGTTAAAACTTTATGACTCCATAACTTTTAGACCGTGAGGCCAAACTTGGCATGTGATACCTTTTCGGAAAGCCCAAAGACAGCCCTCCGACGAAAGAAGCAGGACAATGGAACTTTTCCATTGACTTTTTGTCGACCCCAAATTTTGACCTTTAAGTACTTTTTCGGGCATTTTCGTGATTTGGGCTATATTACGGACCCAAAATTACTTGTTCAAGCATTGTTTTCGAATTTTTTCATGCATCAAAGCTCGTTAAGACTAGATGGGGTATCCCTACATAGCGGGTGGGACCCACGGCGAATGGTTCATCAAGTCTTCAAAAAAGAATATATACGATTGCATTGCATATACTAACGGATGCGATCATACCAGCACTAATGCACCGGATCCCATCAGAACTCCGCAGTTAAGCGTGCTTGGGCGAGAGTAGTACTAGGATGGGTGACCTCCCGGGAAGTCCTCGTGTTGCATCCCTCTTTTATGTTTAACCTTTTTTTTTTTGGTTAAAACTTTATGACTCCATAACTTTTAGACCGTGAGGCCAAACTTGGCATGTGATACCTTTTCGGAAAGCCCAAAGACAGCCCTCCGACGAAAGAAGCAGGACAATGGAACTTTTCCATTGACTTTTTGTCGACCCCAAATTTTGACCTTTAAGTACTTTTTCGGGCATTTTCGTGATTTGGGCTATATTACGGACCCAAAATTACTTGTTCAAGCATTGTTTTCGAATTTTTTCATGCATCAAAGCTCGTTAAGACTAGATGGGGTATCCCTACATAGCGGGTGGGACCCACGGCGAATGGTTCATCAAGTCTTCAAAAAAGAATATATACGATTGCATTGCATATACTAACGGATGCGATCATACCAGCACTAATGCACCGGATCCCATCAGAACTCCGCAGTTAAGCGTGCTTGGGCGAGAGTAGTACTAGGATGGGTGACCTCCCGGGAAGTCCTCGTGTTGCATCCCTCTTTATGTTTAACCTTTTTTTTTTTGGTTAAAACTTTATGACTCCATAACTTTTAGACCGTGAGGCCAAACTTGGCATGTGATACCTTTTCGGAAAGCCCAAAGACAGCCCTCCGACGAAAGAAGCAGGACAATGGAACTTTTCCATTGACTTTTTGTCGACCCCAAATTTTGACCTTTAAGTACTTTTTCGGGCATTTTCGTGATTTGGGCTATATTACGGACCCAAAATTACTTGTTCAAGCATTGTTTTCGAATTTTTTCATGCATCAAAGCTCGTTAAGACTAGATGGGGTATCCCTACATAGCGGGTGGGACCCACGGCGAATGGTTCATCAAGTCTTCAAAAAAGAATATATACGATTGCATTGCATATACTAACGGATGCGATCATACCAGCACTAATGCACCGGATCCCATCAGAACTCCGCAGTTAAGCGTGCTTGGGCGAGAGTAGTACTAGGATGGGTGACCTCCCGGGAAGTCCTCGTGTTGCATCCCTCTTTATGTTTAACCTTTTTTTTTTTGGTTAAAACTTTATGACTCCATAACTTTTAGACCGTGAGGCCAAACTTGGCATGTGATACCTTTTCGGAAAGCCCAAAGACAGCCCTCCGACGAAAGAAGCAGGACAATGGAACTTTTCCATTGACTTTTTGTCGACCCCAAATTTTGACCTTTAAGTACTTTTTCGGGCATTTTCGTGATTTGGGCTATATTACGGACCCAAAATTACTTGTTCAAGCATTGTTTTCGAATTTTTTCATGCATCAAAGCTCGTTAAGACTAGATGGGGTATCCCTACATAGCGGGTGGGACCCACGGCGAATGGTTCATCAAGTCTTCAAAAAAGAATATATACGATTGCATTGCATATACTAACGGATGCGATCATACCAGCACTAATGCACCGGATCCCATCAGAACTCCGCAGTTAAGCGTGCTTGGGCGAGAGTAGTACTAGGATGGGTGACCTCCCGGGAAGTCCTCGTGTTGCATCCCTCTTTTATGTTTAACCTTTTTTTTTTTGGTTAAAACTTTATGACTCCATAACTTTTAGACCGTGAGGCCAAACTTGGCATGTGATACCTTTTCGGAAAGCCCAAAGACAGCCCTCCGACGAAAGAAGCAGGACAATGGAACTTTTCCATTGACTTTTTGTCGACCCCAAATTTTGACCTTTAAGTACTTTTTCGGGCATTTTCGTGATTTGGGCTATATTACGGACCCAAAATTACTTGTTCAAGCATTGTTTTCGAATTTTTTCATGCATCAAAGCTCGTTAAGACTAGATGGGGTATCCCTACATAGCGGGTGGGACCCACGGCGAATGGTTCATCAAGTCTTCAAAAAAGAATATATACGATTGCATTGCATATACTAACGGATGCGATCATACCAGCACTAATGCACCGGATCCCATCAGAACTCCGCAGTTAAGCGTGCTTGGGCGAGAGTAGTACTAGGATGGGTGACCTCCCGGGAAGTCCTCGTGTTGCATCCCTCTTTTATGTTTAACCTTTTTTTTTTTGGTTAAAACTTTATGACTCCATAACTTTTAGACCGTGAGGCCAAACTTGGCATGTGATACCTTTTCGGAAAGCCCAAAGACAGCCCTCCGACGAAAGAAGCAGGACAATGGAACTTTTCCATTGACTTTTTGTCGACCCCAAATTTTGACCTTTAAGTACTTTTTCGGGCATTTTCGTGATTTGGGCTATATTACGGACCCAAAATTACTTGTTCAAGCATTGTTTTCGAATTTTTTCATGCATCAAAGCTCGTTAAGACTAGATGGGGTATCCCTACATAGCGGGTGGGACCCACGGCGAATGGTTCATCAAGTCTTCAAAAAAGAATATATACGATTGCATTGCATATACTAACGGATGCGATCATACCAGCACTAATGCACCGGATCCCATCAGAACTCCGCAGTTAAGCGTGCTTGGGCGAGAGTAGTACTAGGATGGGTGACCTCCCGGGAAGTCCTCGTGTTGCATCCCTCTTTTATGTTTAACCTTTTTTTTTTTGGTTAAAACTTTATGACTCCATAACTTTTAGACCGTGAGGCCAAACTTGGCATGTGATACCTTTTCGGAAAGCCCAAAGACAGCCCTCCGACGAAAGAAGCAGGACAATGGAACTTTTCCATTGACTTTTTGTCGACCCCAAATTTTGACCTTTAAGTACTTTTTCGGGCATTTTCGTGATTTGGGCTATATTACGGACCCAAAATTACTTGTTCAAGCATTGTTTTCGAATTTTTTCATGCATCAAAGCTCGTTAAGACTAGATGGGGTATCCCTACATAGCGGGTGGGACCCACGGCGAATGGTTCATCAAGTCTTCAAAAAAGAATATATACGATTGCATTGCATATACTAACGGATGCGATCATACCAGCACTAATGCACCGGATCCCATCAGAACTCCGCAGTTAAGCGTGCTTGGGCGAGAGTAGTACTAGGATGGGTGACCTCCCGGGAAGTCCTCGTGTTGCATCCCTCTTTTATGTTTAACCTTTTTTTTTTTGGTTAAAACTTTATGACTCCATAACTTTTAGACCGTGAGGCCAAACTTGGCATGTGATACCTTTTCGGAAAGCCCAAAGACAGCCCTCCGACGAAAGAAGCAGGACAATGGAACTTTTCCATTGACTTTTTGTCGACCCCAAATTTTGACCTTTAAGTACTTTTTCGGGCATTTTCGTGATTTGGGCTATATTACGGACCCAAAATTACTTGTTCAAGCATTGTTTTCGAATTTTTTCATGCATCAAAGCTCGTTAAGACTAGATGGGGTATCCCTACATAGCGGGTGGGACCCACGGCGAATGGTTCATCAAGTCTTCAAAAAAGAATATATACGATTGCATTGCATATACTAACGGATGCGATCATACCAGCACTAATGCACCGGATCCCATCAGAACTCCGCAGTCAAGCGTGCTTGGGCGAGAGTAGTACTAGGATGGGTGACCTCCCGGGAAGTCCTCGTGTTGCATCCCTCTTTTATGTTTAACCTTTTTTTTTTTGGTTAAAACTTTATGACTCCATAACTTTTAGACCGTGAGGCCAAACTTGGCATGTGATACCTTTTCGGAAAGCCCAAAGACAGCCCTCCGACGAAAGAAGCAGGACAATGGAACTTTTCCATTGACTTTTTGTCGACCCCAAATTTTGACCTTTAAGTACTTTTTCGGGCATTTTCGTGATTTGGGCTATATTACGGACCCAAAATTACTTGTTCAAGCATTGTTTTCGAATTTTTTCATGCATCAAAGCTCGTTAAGACTAGATGGGGTATCCCTACATAGCGGGTGGGACCCACGGCGAATGGTTCATCAAGTCTTCAAAAAAGAATATATACGATTGCATTGCATATACTAACGGATGCGATCATACCAGCACTAATGCACCGGATCCCATCAGAACTCCGCAGTTAAGCGTGCTTGGGCGAGAGTAGTACTAGGATGGGTGACCTCCCGGGAAGTCCTCGTGTTGCATCCCTCTTTATGTTTAACCTTTTTTTTTTGGTTAAAACTTTATGACTCCATAACTTTTAGACCGTGAGGCCAAACTTGGCATGTGATACCTTTTCGGAAAGCCCAAAGACAGCCCTCCGACGAAAGAAGCAGGACAATGGAACTTTTCCATTGACTTTTTGTCGACCCCAAATTTTGACCTTTAAGTACTTTTTCGGGCATTTTCGTGATTTGGGCTATATTACGGACCCAAAATTACTTGTTCAAGCATTGT
>JAEFBK010000077.1:0-17441 GCA_019202795.1 Arabidopsis thaliana x Arabidopsis arenosa
CAAGCCAAACTCTATCTATTTTACTCGTCATGACCGTAACCGTTTTAAAATCCCTTTTGATCTGGACATATATGTGTTCAATCTTGCAACCAAGACCCTCAAACGCTTCCCTCAACTCGCCAACATGAATCTCAAGGATGCTCAATGGTTTCACCCCATGACTTCAGCGCCACAATACATGCTTTCTCTTTTTAATTGGCATTGTATTTTCTCTCTTTTTATTTCTGTCTTTGTATTAAATTTTATGACATTGCCACTTGCTGGACACCTTACTTGGCACTTTCTTTGTTAAACCCTAACCGTCATGTAAATTTGTTTGATATAAATCTTGATTCAGGAAAAAGTCTCCACATCTCAATTCGTTTCAACGCTTTGTTTGATGTATGTATGGTCAGACTTAGTTTGATGTATGTTGGAAAGTTTGTCTAGTCTTCAAGACCAAGGACTTAACTATGTTGAGGTATCATTTACATTTCACAAACATATATTCCTTCACAATCAGTCCTCTCATTCTCAGCGTCATCCAAGTCAGCGTCTATGTCAACATTTGGTGGGAATGTGCCAATGGCTGCAATTGAATATACAAACTCTTTCTGACAGAATCTTCTTGAAGAACCTCTCAATGCAACATTCCAAGGTGTTGAGTCATCTTCTCTTAGGTAAAAAACTTGTTTTGCTTGAGAGGCTAGTATGTACGGATCCCATAAAAATGAGACTTGACTATGATTCAGGTTTACAAGTGTTAAACCATCCTCTTGCTTCAATCCATTGCTTTTTACTGCCTAGTTGCAGCAGAACAATAGAACGTAAAAGACATTATAATCCAACAAGATAATATCTGTAATGCAGCCATAATATGAAACCAAATCAACCACTTGAGAAGTGTCTTTTGCACTAGACCTACAGATAGCAGTTGCCTCATAGTACCCACCACTGTTCTGAGTTTTTTTTATCCACTGTTCTTGTATGAAATCGCTGCCCATTCACTATATAACCAGTATATGTCCTTGCACAACTACGTGGACCATAAGCTAACCATTTAAGTGTTTCTTCATGTCTGTTTGAATCAAGAGGTATCTAACAAATTTAAAAAGAAAATGTCAGACACCTATATGCTTACTGATAAAGTATAGTGTTCAAGTGTCAAGTGTGAGAGATAAACATGCCTGTTTTTTAAGCCATGAAGCAAAATTCTGAGTGTGCATACTCCATAACAGTGATGCATCACGTCTGCATCTTACATTTGAGTCTTGTAGATGTTCCAGGTGCTCACTAATACAAGGAGAAATAAGAAGTAGTTAGAGACAGCCATATGGATAAGTAAAATATATATAGCTAAGTAAAATGAACATGCTGACTGGAACTTACTCAACATAAGATTCAAAGACTGCCATATTCTGGATGACAACCATATGGGCTATTTTTGTCTCCATTTCAGTAAGATTAATATAAGAGCCTGCTGAGATTGGAGGCCCCTCAAGTATAAAGTTGCTCTCATACTAAGTAATTCTATCAACACTTTCCTGAACATTTGTTGTCTTCTTCAAAAATTCACTAAAAACTGTATGCATTCTTCAGCTAGATAACAAAATCCTTCAGAACTTTCATAAATCTTTCAAACGGATACATCCATCTAAAATGACTGGTCCACCTAACCGAGCTTCTCTGCCTAAATGTACTGTCAAATCCTCCATTATATCAAAGAAGCTTGGTGGGAAAAACCTTTCAAACAGGCAAAGAGTTTCAACGATCTCAGTTTCTAGTTCCAAAAGTTGCTCCATATCAATTACTCGTTGACACAAGTGGTTGAAGAACGTACATAAGCGCCTGATTGCAACCCTAGGACCTTTAGGTAGCAACCCTCTAAGAGCAATATGCAGAAGTAGTTGCATTAACACGTGATAATCCTGTGACTTAAGCCCCGTGACCTTACACTCATCTAATGAGATGCCTCTTGATATGTCTGAGCAGTACCCATCTGGACCTTGGAAGTCATACAACTGTTTGAAGTCATACAACCATAAGATGGTCCCTTCTGGCAGTCGACCCTCCGATCGAGTATATCAGTCATTTCTATCACTTTTTACTATTTTCTTCATCAACACTAGGACTGTTAGAAAACCAACCAAATTCTGCCTGGCTTGACTTAGAAACTTCTGATCATATCTCATCTGTCTGCATCACACCCATTTGGATTGACACCTAAAATACTACAACGACAGGATTAGTGTTTTAGGATAATTGAGCAAGAACCTATTATCAATTTGGCGCCGTTGCCAACTGGGTGCTTGTTTGCTATATTTGAGATTTCAAAATTGTTCAGATCAAGTTCGTTTTTGTTATAAGAGATACTAACATTGTGTCTTTTCAGACTTTGTATTTCAGGTACTTAGCAACCAACTTTATTTGTCACTTATAGGTAGGTTGCTACCTGTTGCATGCATACACGGTCACAAGGGAATCAGAACTTCCTATTCAACGATAACATCGACCGTATTGCTTGCCAACTGAGAGAACTGAAAGCAACAGACACCATGGCTGACATTGTAGATGAGCAAAAGCAACCTAACAACATTTGGTGCTAGTGACTTCCCTCACAACCACAACTAGTGTCATGGCATTGTTCCACCTCCAATACAGAACAACAACTTTGAGATCAAAAGCAGCCTCATTGCAATGGTGCAGGGGAACAAGTTTCATGGCTTGCCAATGGAGGATCCGCTCGATCATCTAGACGAGTTTGAAAGGCTCTGTAGCCTTACTAAAATCAATGGAGTTAGTGAAGATGGTTTCAAGCTTCGCTTGTTTCCATTCTCACTTGGAGACAAAGCACATATGTGGGAAAAGACGCTACCCCAGGGATCAATCACGTCCTGGGATGACTGCAAAAAGGCTTTCTTGGCAAAATTCTTCTCCAACTCTAGAACTGCAAGACTCCGGAATGATATATCTGGATTCACTCAGAAGCAAAATGAAAGCTTCTGTGAAGCTTGGGAACGCTTTAAGGGTTATCAAACAAAATGCCCTCATCACGGATTTAAGCAAGCTTCTCTTCTCAGCACACTCTACAGAGGCGTCTTACCTAAGATAAGGATGCTGCTTGACACCGCTTCAAATGAGAATTTCCTGAAGAAGGATGTTGAAGAAAGGTGGGAGCTAGTTGAAAACTTTACTCCGTCAGATGGTAATTATAATGAAGATTATGACAGAAGCATCCGCACCAGTTCTGACTCTGATGACAAGCACCGTAGAGACATGAAAGCTCTCAATGACAAACTAGACAAAATCCTCCAAGTACAGCAGAAACATGTTCACCTCATCTCTTAAGATGAACCATTCCAAGTACAAGAGGGGGAGAATGATCAGTGTGCTGACAGCTATGTTCAGAATCAAGGTGGCTACAACAAGGGGTACAACAATTACAGACCCAACCCAAATCTGTCATACAGAAGCACCAATATCGCCAACCCTCAGGATCAAATCTACCCTCAGCAGCAGCAGAACCAACCCAAACCGTTTGTTCCTTACAACCAAAGCCAAGGGTTTGTTCCAAAGCAGCAGTTTCAAGGAGGATATCAACAACATCAGCCACCACCTGGTTTCACACCACATCAACAACAAGCACCTGCGCATCAGAATTCAGACATAATGAAAATGCTCCAGCAGCTCATTCAAGGACAAGCCACAGGAGCAATGGAAATCGCTAAGAAGCTTACTGAATTAAACAACAAAGTCGACCGACAAGACGTTGAACTTAACAGCAAGTTTGAATCACTGAGCACTAGGATGAGATATGTGGAAGGCATCCTCGCTTCACCATCTGTTAATAACAACCCAGGCCAGCTTCCAGGGAAAGCAATCCAGAACCCTAAGGAGTACGCCACTGCTCACGCCATCACTATCTGCCATGATCGAGAGCTGCCAACTCGACATGCCTCTACCTCTATCACTAGGGACAGTGAAGTTCAAGAAGGGGAGGATTTAGTTCAGAATGAAATTCTAGCTGAAATAGCAATAGAGGACCCCATACTCGATCGCAGTACTCGATCGCAAGCTCAAGCAGTACTTTCTTCTGTTAAAAAGCTTGTCTCTGCTAAAACCAAGGATAAAGTCTTTGTTCCTCCACCATACAAGCCTCCACTACCATTTCCAGGGAGATTCAAGAAGCAACTAATAAAGAAGTATGAAGCTCTCTTGGAAAAACAATTGAAGAACCTTGAAATCACAATGCCTCTAGTAGACTCTCTTGCGCTAATATCGGACTCACACAAACGTGGGAAGGACATGATTACAGAGAGGATCAAAGAAGTTCAAGGAACTGTGGCGTTAACTCACAAGTGTAGTGCAATCATCCAGAAGAATATTGTTCAAGAAAAGTTGGAAGATCCGGGATCTTTTACTCTACCATGCTCTATTAGGCAACTGGCTTTTAGCAACTGTCTATGTGATCTAGGAGCTTCAGTCAGCCTAATGCCACTTTCTGTGGCAAGGAAGCTGGGATTTGTCAAATATAAGTCGTGCGACCTATCTTTGATCCTTGCTGATAGGACCTTAAGAAAACCCTATGGCCTACTAGAAGATATGCCTATCAAGATTAATGGAGTAGAAGTGCCTACAGACTTTGTTGTGCTTGAGATGGATGAAGAACCTAAGGATCCTCTGATGCTAGGAAGACCTTTCTTGGCCTCAGTTGGAGCGGTGATAGACGTCAAAGATGGAAAGATTAATGTCAATCTTGGGAAGGATATAAGGTTAGTGTTTGACATCACCAAAGCTCCAAGAAGATCAACCATAAAGGGACAGACCTTTGGGGTCCAAGGAGTGGTTACAAAAGATGGATTTGAGACTGAAAGAGTAAAGGAACGAAGTTTAGCTCCAACACGACCTTCAAGCTCAACCACTCAATCTAGTACGCTCTGTGTAGTTGATTGAGTAGAACTTAAAAGGAAGTCTGATCTCCAAGAAGAAACCATCCAGAAGCTAGCTTGCACTGTTGAGGAATTTAGGGATAAAGTGAGTCGGATGCAAAGGGAAGCTATTCAACCTCAACTTGGCATTGAAGCTATATCAAAGAAGAAATTTGTTTCAGAATGGTCTGAAGAAGAAGACTACCAACAAGCAATAAAAGAAGCTTACAAGGAAAGGGCCATTGAATACTCAATTACAAACCTGTCAAGAGAGCATGCTAAGTCCAATGTTGTATCTGCTAAGGAAGAAGAGAAGATTTAAATTCTTCTCTATCACCCTCCTTAAGCCTAATGAGTGTGAGGAGTCAAGCTAGAGACTTAAAACAAGCTCACTTGGGAGGAAGTCCCATGATTATCCTTGTAAATAATTTTTCTTTCTTGTTATTTTTGATTTGTTTTGGTTGTGTTTGTAGTTCTCAGGAATAGAGAAGTAACCTGGACATAGAGTAAAAATTCAAAAATTTTACTCCATCTCGTAGGTGGAGATCGAGTATTCCGCGCCAACGGAGGAGGAACAACAACAAGGTCCCAGTATTCCATGGGATTACACCAAAGAGGAGATGGACGACTACGTCTCCAAAGCCTTCAACTGAGGTACCACACACAATAATCATTGTATATACCATTTTCTGTTTTCGTTTTCTTTTAGTGTCTCTTGAACTCTTCTTTAGACTTCATCTACACAAGGGACTGTGTAGTTTAAGTTTGGGGGAGGATTCAAGAAGTATTTAACATGTTTGCTAGTGAGTCTTATTTGCATCATTTGAGTATTAACTTCATCTAAGGCATAGAAAAAAACAAAAAAAATGAGAAAATTTCTGAAAAAAGAAATTCCACAAAAACAAAGTGTTCATATAGTTGCATCACATTTAGGATTGAGTCTAGGATGTTTCATATAGGATTGTCGCATATGCATTGGGGATTATGATGAGGTAGCTTTGTAAGCATTTTGGTTCATTGTTGCTAGTTGTATGATGCGTAGTCAATGAAATTGAAGTAAAACTGCACCATGTCTTGAATGCTCTACTCGATCACACTGTTATTATCTGATACCATTTCCTATCAATTTGAATCTGAATCTGACTTGCAATTATAATGACTTAGCATCGAATTTGAACTCATGGATACCATATACATACTTGGGTTTTCTTTAAACTTTTCACCACCCTTGCTAACCCAAGTAGCTGCTTCCATCATTGAAGTAGTTTCCCTTGCCCTTAACCAAACCTTTCTTTTGAGCCCTATTATATATCATGTGTGATTGTGAGGCCTTTTTCGGGATTAAGCTTGGAAGAAAGTGTTAGGTTTGAGCCGACAAGAGTAGTGTCTCATGTAGTTCTAGTCCACGTTTTCTGGGCTAGATAGGACTAGGTGGGTGTCTATTCTTGAAGAGGGGATCGAGTATATGAGAAAAATAAGAGAAAAAGGAAATGTTGATGTTCTTAGGAGAAGGAAGTTGAGAAACAAGTTAGTCTAGTAATGGATTTTGGGGAACTAAAAAAAATATAGGCTTTGTAACAACAAAAGAAAAAAGTCTAGAAAAGTCTTGATCACAAGAAGATAACAAGAGCCATAGTTGTCAAAGAAAACCAAAGTCCACTAGATCCATCAAAGTAAAAGAAACTTCTCCTTAGAATAAGAGTCAAAGAAAAGAAAGTGTGGTTTGATCCAAGATAAGAATGAGAAAAAAAAATGCCTTGAGTGCAAAGGGTAGAACTAGGATCATATTTTGGGCTTGAGGGTAGTATCATCTGCTGGTGTATACACTGTCTATGTTTTTGGGTAGATGGGATACTATTCTTGTATGCATAGGTTGGCTCTTACCTTTAGCATTCTCCTAAACCTCTGTCCATTTCTTTTGAGAGTCCCCTGTTATAAACTTGAACCACCAGAAAGGGACCATCTTTGTCTCCTGACCTTCACCTTAGCCAAATGAGTTCATTGATGATGCATAGCTTGATTCACGTTCCTAAACTAATGAATGTTAAAGGGATTGGTAGATTTGAAAGCATGTGTAGGTCGAGTATAAGAGTGGGATTGAACTATAATAAGGCATGGCTAACGTTTTTGAGTAGAGTTCGATAATATCGCTTCCTAGAACTGCCAACTTGGACATTGATTCTATTTGATTTATCTGATGCTTTGGTTCTGAATCCCCACCTTCAAACTTCTCCTTCAGCTTATGTCTACTTGTTTGCTTGAGGGCAAGCAAAGACTAAGTTTGGGGGAGTTGATATGTCTATAATTTGCATGTTTTTACACATCCTTTTATCACCATTTTGAGTCTAGTTTCATCCATCTTTCATAGCGTTCACCATCATTTTTATACATTTTGCATCTTTAGTTGAGTCTAAGACTAGTCTTGCATACATTCTGCATTCTATAGTTGTTTCAAGTGTTTTGGATCTATTGGTGCTCAGAAAGAGGGGAAACAGAACAGAAAGTCACACTTCCACCAACATACTTAATCACCAGTAGTAGAAAGGGAAGCAGTCAGCTCACCAGTCCATCCAGACACTTCTACTCGATCAAAGAGGAGACCAGGCAGTCCATTCTGCCAGATATACTCGATCACAGAGGAGACCAGGCAGTCCATTCTGCAATTCTACTCTATCGCAGAGGTGACCAAGTAGTCCACTTTGCCAGTCCACCAGTTATACTCGATCGCAGAGGAGAAGAACCAATCCATCCTGACAGCTGACACACTTACTCGATCATAGAGGACAAGAAGCAGCCCAGACCATTCTGTCAACCAACCTACTCGACCACCACCTCGACCCTCTGATCAATCCGCACTCAACCAGACAACCTGAGCATTAGAAAGAGAAGAGAAGAGAAGGCCCATTCGAAGCCCATCAGGAAGCCCACTTTGAGCCGACACTCTTGATCACGCCGTCCATGGGCCGTTAAGTGGGCTCGAAGCCCGCTTTCTTATCTTAGTATAAATAAGTCTGTAAGGGTTTCGCCCTGAGACATGCACTTTTAGAGACACGAATTTCGCACTATTATTCAGCAGCCGCTTTTCATTCTTACAACTTTGTATTTCGATTTATCTTCTAAGTTATTCAGATTTTGCTTTCATTTGCTTGTTCATCTTTCGTTTCTATGTTATTGTCTTTAAGCATGTTGTCTGAGTAGTTATTAGGATTTCTGAGGATGGGATAGAGTAGTTGTGGAACCTCTGGTCGAATATGTTGGTTAAGTGTAGATTTATTGAATCCCTTCTGGATTAGTTGTGTTTACTTCTTATTCCTTTCTGATCAACTGGAATCCGATCCCAGACGTTCCAGCGCCCAGAAGGCGTTTAATGGAACGTTGAATCTACTAATTCCAGTGATAATCGTCTCTATCCCAAGGGATTGGCCGTTTAGAGCGGTTATTGGCTTTAACAGTCGGCTCTTATTGCCTGCTTAGTTAGAGATCGCTAATGGGAATTAGGTCAGTGTCTAGCTATGCTTGAGGATTTCTATCACGGGAGTGAATTAATTTGTTGTTGAACCTGTTGTCTAAGGATAGCTTAATTGAGATTTGTTAACCAACTGAATTGATTAGGGAGACCACACTATTCGATTACCCCATCCTAAGGAATTTCTCATCCAATTGATTTCTCTGTTTACTTACCTGTTTCATTCACTTGCTATTGAATTTTATTATTTTTCTGTTTTCAACCGTTCTACTCGATCACACCAGTCTACTAACAGTGAGACTGCGTGATAGAGTAAACTTGTCCATTTCTGCATTTTCACTCTCTGTCATCCTGTTGTACTCAATCACAGGGTCCCTTCTGGCAGTCGACCCAGCGATCGAGTATATCAGTCATTTCTGTCACTTTTTACTGTTTTCTGCATCAACACTAGGACTGTTAGAAAACCAACCAAATTCTGCCTGGCTTGACTTAGCAACTTCTGATCATATCTCATCTGTCTGCATCACACCCATTTGGATTGACACCTAAAATACTACAACGACATGATTAGTGTTTTATGATAATTGAGCAAAAACCTATTATCATAGCCAATGTCCATATGAGTCTTTGGCTTTGTGTCTTCTAACAAGGATACAATTCTTACGCCTTTAAGATCCGGTTACGGTGTAAGTTCTTACACTCAATCATACACATGACATCAAGTCATATTCGACTCCAAAACACTAACCAACCTTCTTATTGCTTCTCAAAGCTTTCATGGTGTAGCCAAAGTTCATATGAGTCTATGGCTTTGTCTCTTCTAACAAAGAAACACAACTTAGGCTTTTAAGATCGGGTTTCGGTTTAAGTTGTTATACTCAATCATACACATGACATCAAGTCATATTCGACACCAAAATACTAACCAACCTTCTTCTTGCTTCTCAAAGCTTTCATGGTGTAGCCAAAGTCCATATGAGTCCTTGGCTTTGTGTCTTCTAACTAGGATACAATTCATACGCCTTTAAGATCCGGTTGCGGTTTAAATTCTTATACTCAATCATACACATGACATCAAGTCATATTTGACTCCAAAACACAAACCAACCTTCTTCTTGCTTCTCAAAGCTTTCATGGTATGGCCAAAGTCCGTATGAATCTTTGGCTTTGTGTCTTCTAACAAGGAAACACTAGTTAGGCTTTTAAGATCGGGTTGCGGTTTAAGTTCTTATACTCAATCATACACATGACATCAAGTCATATTCAACTCCAAAACACTAACCAAGCTTCTTCTAGCTTCTCAAAGCTTTCATGGTGTAGTCAAAGTCTGTATGAGTCTTTGGCTTTGTGTCTTCTAACAAGGATACAATTATTACGTCTTTAAGATCCGGTTGCGGTTTAAGTTCTTATACTCAATCATACACATGACATCAAGTCATATTCGACTCCAAAACACTAACCAACCTTCTTCTTGCTTCTCAAAGCTTTCATGGTGTAGCTAAAGTACATATGAGTCTTTCACTTTGTGTCTTCTAACAAGGAAACACTACTTAGGCTTTTAAGATCGGGTTGCGGTTTAAGTTCTTATACTGAATCATACACATGACATCAAGTCATATTCAACTCCAAAACACTAACCAAGCTTCTTCTAGCTTCTCAAAGCTTTCATGGTGTAGCCAAAGTCCGTATGAGTCTTTGGCTTTGTATCTTCTAACAAGGAAACACTACTTAGGCTTATAAGATCAGGTTGCGGTTTAACTTCTTATACTCAATCATACACATGACATCAAGTCATATTCGACTTCAAAATACTAACTAACCTTCTTCTTGCTTCTCAAAGCTTTCATGGTGTAGCCAAATTCCATATGAGTCTTTGGCTTTGTGTCTTCAAACAAGGATACAATTCTTACGCCTTTAAGATCCGATTGCGGTTTAAATTCTTATACTCAATCATACACATGACATCAAGTCATATTTGACTCCAAAACACAAACCAACCTTCTTCTTGCTTCTCAAAGCTTTCATGGTATGGCCAAAGTCCGTATGAGTCTTTGGCTTCGTATCTTCTAACAAGGAAACACTACTTAGGCTTATAAGATCGGGTTGTGGTTTAAGTTCTTATACTCAATCATACACATGACATCAAGTCATACTCGTCTACAAAACACTAACCAACCTTATTCTAGCTTCTGAAAGCTTTCATGGTGTAGCCAAAGTCCGTATGAGTCTTTGGCTTTGTGTCTTCTAACAAGGAAACACTACTTAGGCTTTTAAGATTGGGTTGAGGTTTAAGTTCTCATAAAATATCATACACATGACATAAAGTCATATTCGACTCCAAAACACTAACAAACCTTCTTCTTGCTTCTCAAAGCTTTCATGGTGTAGCCAAAGTCCATATGAGTATTTGGCTTTGTGTATTCGAACAAGGATACAATTCTTACGCCTTTAAGATCTGGTTGCGGTTTAAATTCTTATACTCAATCATACACATGACATCAAGTCATATTTGACTCCAAAACACAAACCAACCTTCTTCTTGCTTCTCAAAGCTTTCATGGTATGGCCAAAGTCCGTATGAGTCTTTGGCTTTGTATCTTCTAACAAGGAAACACAACTTAGGCTTATAAGATCGGGTTGTGGTTTAAGTTCTTATACTCAATCATACACATGACATCAAGACATATTCGTCTCCAAAACACTAACCAACCTTCTTCTATCTTTTGAAAGCTTTCATGGTGTAGCCAAAGTCCATATGAGTCTTTGGCTTTGTGTCTTCTAACAAGGAAACACTACTTAGGCTTTTGGGTTGCGGTTTAAGTTCTTATAATATATCATACACATGACATCAAGTCATATTCGACTCCAAAACACTAACCAACCTTCTTCTTGCTTCTCAAAGCTTTCATGGTGTAGCCAAAGTCCATATGAGTCTTTGGCTTTGTGTCTTCTAAAAAGGATACAATTCTTACGCCTTTATAATCCGATTGCGGTTTAAGTTCTTATACTCAATCATACACATGACATCAAGTCATATTCGACTCCAAAACACTAACCAACCTTCTTCTTGCTTCTCAAAGCTTTCATGGTGTAGCCAAAGTCCATATGAGTCTTTGGATTTGTGTCTTCTAACAAGGAAACACTACTTAGGCTTTTAAGATCGGGTTGCGGTTTAAGTTCTTATACTATATCATACACATGACATCAAGTCATATTCGACTCCAAAACACTAACCAACCTTCTTCTTGCTTCTCAAAGCTTTCATGGTGTAGCCAAAGTTCATATGAGTCTTTGGCTTTGTGTCTTCTAACAAGGAAACACTTATTAGGCTTTTAAGATCGGGTTGCGGTTTAAGTTGCTATACTCAATCATACACATGACGACAAGTTATATTCGAGTCCAAAACACTAACAAACCTTCTTCTTTCTTCTCGAAGCTTTCATGGTGTAGCCAAAGTCCATATGAGTCTTTGGCTTTGTGTCTTCTAACAAGGATACAATTCTTACGCCTTTAAGATCTGGTTGCGGTTTAAGATCTTACACTCAATCATACACATGACATCAAGTCATATTCGACCCCAAAATACTAACCAACCTTCTTCTTGATTCTCAAAGCTTTCATGGTGTAGCCAAAGTTCATATGAGTCTTTGGCTTTGTGTCTTCTAACAAGGAAACACAACTTAGGCTTTTAAGATCGGGTTGTGGTTTAAGTTCTTATACTATATCATACACATGACATCAAGTCATATTCGACTCCTAAACACTAACCAACCTTCTTCTTGCTTCTCAAAGCTTTCATGGTGTAGCCAAAGTCCATATGAGTCTCTGGGTTTGTGTCTTCTAACAAGGAAACACTACTTAGGCTTTTAAGATCGGATTGCGGTTTAAGTTGTTATACTCAATTATACACATGACATCAAGTCATATTCGACTACAAACACTAACCAACCTTCTTCTTGCTTCTCAAAGCTTTCATGGTGTAGCTAAAGTCCATATGAGTCTTTGGCTTTGTGTCTTCTAACAAGGAAACACTAATTAGGCTTTTAAGATCGGGTTGCGTTTTAAGTTGCTATACTCAATCATACACATGACAACAAGTCATATTCGACTCCAAAACACTAACAAAACTTCTTCTTGCTTCTCAAAGCTTTCATGGTGTAGCCAAAGTCCGTATGAGTCTTTGGCTTTGTGTCTTCTAACAAGGAAACACTACTTAGGCTTTTAAGATTGGGTTGCGGTTTAAGTTCTTATAATATATCATACACATGACATCAAGTCATATTCGACTCCAAAACATTAACCAACCTTCTTCTTGCTTCTGAAAGCTTTCATGGTGTAGCCAAAGTCCATATGAGTCTTTGGCTTTGTGTCTTTTAAAAAGGATACAATTCTTACGCCTTTATAATCCGATTGCGGTTTAAGTTCTTATACTCAATTATACACATGACATCAAGTCATATTCAACTCCAAAACACTAACCAACCTTCTTCTTGCTTCTCAAAGCTTTCATGGAGTAGCCAAAGTCCATATGAGTCTTTGGCTTTGTGTCTTCTAACAAGGAAACACTACTTAGGCTTTTAAGATCGGTTGCGGTTTAAGTTGGTATACTCAATTATACACATGACAACAAGTCGTATTCGACTCCAAAACACTAACCAACCTTCTTCTTGCTTCTCAAAGCTTTCATGGTGTAGCCAAAGTACATATGAGTCTTTGGCTTTGTGTCTTCTAACAAGGAAACACTACTTAGGCTTTTAAGATCGGATTGCGGTTTAAGTTGTTATAATCAATCATACACATGATATCAAGTCATATTCGACTCCAAAACACTAACCAACCTTCTTCTTGCTTCTCAAAGCTTTCATGGTGTAGCCAAAGTCCGTATGAGTCTTTGGCTTTGTATCTTCTAACAAGGAAACACTACTTAGGCTTATAAGATCAGGTTGCGGTTTAACTTCCTATACTCAATCATACACATGACATCAAGTCATATTCGACTTCAAAAAACTAACTAACCTTCTTCTTGCTTCTCAAAGCTTTCATGGTGTAGCCAAATTCCATATGAGTCTTTGGCTTTGTGTCTTCTAACAAGGATACAATTCTTACGCCTTTAAGATCCGGTTGCGGTTTAAATTCTTATACTCTATCATACACATGACATCAAGTCATATTTTACTCCAAAACACTAACCAACCTTCTTCTTGCTTCTCAAAGCTTTCATGGTATGGCCAAAGTCCGTATGAGTCTTTGGCTTTGTATCTTCTAACAAGGAAACACTACTTAGGCTTATAAGATCGGGTTGTGGTTTAAGTTCTTATACTCAATCATACACATGACATCAAGTCATATTCGTCTCCAAAACACTAACAACCTTATTCTAGCTTCTGAAAGCTTTCATGGTGTAGCCAAAGTCCGTATGAGTCTTTGGCTTTGTGTCTTCTAACAAGGAAACACTACTTAGGCTTTTAAGATTTGGTTGAGGTTTAAGTTCTTATAATATATCATACACATGACATCAAGTCATATTCGACTCCAAAACACTAACAAACCTTCTTCTTGCTTCTCAAAGCTTTCATGGTGTAGCCAAAGTCCATATGAGTATTTGGCTTTGTGTCTTCGAACAAGGATACAATTCTTACGCCTTTAAGATCCGGTTGCGGTTTAAATTCTTATACTCAATCATACACATGACATCAAGTCATATTTGACTCCAAAACACAAACCAACCTTCTTCTTGCTTCTCAAAGCTTTCATGGTATGGCCAAAGTCCGTATGAGTCTTTGGCTTTGTATCTTCTAACAAGGAAACACTACCTAGGCTTATAAGATCGGGTTGTGGTTTAAGTTCTTATACTCAATCATACACATGACATCAAGACATATTCGTCTCCAAAACACTAACAAAACTTCTTCTTGATTCTCAAAGCTTTCATGGTGTAGCCAAAGTCCGTATGAGTCTTTGGATTTGTGTCTTCTAACAAGGAAACACTACTTAGGCTTTTAAGATCGGGTTCTGGTTTAAGTTCATATATTATATCATACACATGACATCAAGTTATATTCGACTCCAAAACACTAACCAACCTTCTTCTTGCTTCTCAAAGCTTTCATGGTGTAGCCAAAGTCCATATGAGTCTTTGGCTTTGTGCCTTCTAACAAGGAAACACTACTTAGGCTTTTAAGATCGGATTGCGGTTTAAGTTCTTATATTATATCATACACATGACATCAAGTCATATTCGACTCCAAAACACTAACCAACCTTGTTCTTGCTTCTCAAAGCTTTCATGGTGTAGCCAAAGTCCATATGAGTCTTTGGCTTTGTGTCTTCTAACAACGATACAATTCTTACGCCTTTAAGATCTGGTTGCGTTTTAAGTTGCTATACTCAATCATACACATGACAACAAGTCATATTCGACTCCAAAACACTAACAAAACTTCTTCTTGCTTCTCAAAGCTTTCATGGTGTAGCCAAAGTCCATATTAGTCTTTGGATTTGTGTCTTCTAACAAGGAAACACTACTTAGGCTTTTAAGATCTGGTTGCGGTTTAAGTTCTTATACTATATCATACACATGACATCAAGTCATATTCGACTCCAAAACACTAACCAACCTTCTTCTTGCTTCTCAAAGCTTTCATGGTGTAGCCAAAGTCCATATGAGTCTTTGGCTTTGTGTCTTCTAACAAGGAAACACTACTTAGGCTTTTAAGATCGGATTGCGGTTTAAGTTGTTATACTCAATCATACACATGACATCAAGTCAACCTTCGACTCCAAAACACTAACCAACCCTCTTCTTGCTTCTCAAAGCTTTCATGGTGTAACCAAAGTTCATATGAGTCTTTGGCTTTGTGTCTTCTAACAAGGAAACACTACTTAGGCTTACAAGATCGGGTTGCGGTTTAAGTTCTTATACTCAATCGTACACATGCCATCAAGTCATATTCGACTCCAAAACATTAACCAACCTTCTTCTTGCTTCTCAAAGCTTTCATGGTGTAGCCAAAGTCCATATGAGTCTTTGGCTTTGTGTCTTCTAACAAGGATACACTACTTAGGTTTACAAGATCGGGTTGCAGTTTAAGTTGTTAGACTCAATCATACACATGACATCAAGTCATATTCGACTTTAAAACACTAACCAACCTTCTTCTTGCTTCTCAAAGCTTTCATGGTGTAGCCAAAGTCCATATGAGTCTTTGGCTTTGTGTCTTCGAACAAGGAAACACTACTTAGTCTTATAAGATCAGGTTGCGGTTTAAGTTCTTATACTCAATCATACACATGACATCAAGTCATATTCGACTCCAAAACACTAACCAACCTTCTTCTTGCTTCTCAAAGATTTCATGGTGTAGCCAAAGTCCATATGAGTCTTTGGCTTTGTGTCTTCTAACAAGGATACACTACTTAGGCTTACAAGATCGGGTTGCAGTTTAAGTTGTTATACTCAATCATACACATGACATCAAGTCATATTCGACTTTAAAACACTAACCAACCTTGTTCTTGCTTCTCAAAGCTTTCATGGTGTAGCCAAAGTCCATATGAGTCTTTGGCTTTGTGTCTTCGAACAAGGATACAATTCTTACGCCTTTAAGATCTGATTGCGGTTTAAGTTCTTATACTCAATGATTCACATGACATCAAGTCATATTCGACTTTCAAACACTAACCAACCTTCTTCTTGCTTCTCAAAGCTTTCATGGTGTATCCAAAGTCCATATGAGTCTTTGGCTTTGTGTCTTCGAACAAGGAAACACTACTTAGGCTTATAAGATCGGGTTGCGGTTTAAGTTCTTATACTCAATCATACACATGACAATCAAGTCATATTCGACTCCAAAACACTAACCAACCTTCTTCTTGCTTCTCAAAGCTTTCATGGTGTAGCCAAAGTCCATATGTGTCTTTGGCTTTGTGTCTTCTAATAAGGATACACTACTTAGGCTTACAAGATCGGGTTGCGGTTTAAGTTGTTATACTCAATCATACACATGACATCAAGTCATATTCGACTCCAAAACACTAACCAACCTTCTTCTTGCTTCTCAAAGCTTTCATGGTGTAGCCAAAGTCCATATGAGTCTTTGGCTTTGTGTCTTCTAACAAGGAAACACTACTTAGGCTTACAAGATCGGGTTGCGGTTTAAGTTCTTATACTCAATCATACACATGACATCAAGTCATATTCGACTCCAAAACACTAACCAACCTTCTTCTTGCTTCTCAAAGCTTTCATGGTGTAGCCAAAGTCCATATGAGTCTTTGGCTTTGTGTCTTCTAACAAGGATACACTACTTAGGCTTACAAGATCGGGTTGCAGGTTTAAGTTGTTATACTCAATCATACACATGACATCAAGTCATATTCGACTCCAAAACACTAACCAACCTTCTTCTTGCTTCTCAAAGCTTTCATGGTGTAGCCAAAGTCCATATGAGTCTTTGGCTTTGTGTCTTCTAACAAGGATACAATTCTTACGCCTTTAAGATCTGGTTGCGGTTTAAGTTCTTATACTCAATGATTCACATGACATCAAGTCATATTCGACTTTAAAACACTAACCAACCTTCTTCTTGCTTCTCAAAGCTTTCATGGTGTAGCCAAAGTCCATATGAGTCTTTGGCTTTGTGTCTTCGAACAAGGAAACACTACTTAGTCTTATAAGATCGGGTTGCGGTTTAAGTTCTTATACTCAATCATACACATGACATCAAGTCGTATTCGACTCCAAAACACTAACCAACCTTGTTCTTGCTTCTCAAAGCTTTCATGGTGTAGCCAAAGTCCATATGAGTCTTTGGCTTTGTGTCTTCTAACAAGGATACACTACTTAGGCTTACAAGATCGGGTTGCAGTTTAAGTTGTTAGACTCAATCATACACATGACATCAAGTAATATTCGACTTTAAAACACTAACCAACCTTCTTCTTGCTTCTCAAGCTTTCATGGTGTAGCCAAAGTCCATATGAGTCTTTGGCTTTGTGTCTTCGAACAAGGAAACACTACTTAGTCTTATAAGATCTGGTTGCGGTTTAAGTTCTTATACTCAATCATA
>JAEFBK010000078.1:0-13307 GCA_019202795.1 Arabidopsis thaliana x Arabidopsis arenosa
GGAAACACTACTTAGGCTTTAAGATCGGGTTGCGGTTTAAGTTGTTATACTCAATCATACACATGACATCAAGTCATATTCGACTCCAAAACACTAACCAACCTTCTTCTTGCTTCTCAAAGCTTTCATGGTGTAGCCAAAGTCCATATGAGTCTTTGGCTTTGTGTCTTCTAAAAAGGAAACACTACTTAGGCTTTTAAGATCGGGTTGCGGTTTAAGTTGTTATACTCAATCATACACATGACATCAAGTCATATTCGACTCCGAAACACTAACCAACCATCTTCTTGCTTCTCAAAGCTTTCATGGTGTAGCCAAAGTCCATATGAGTCTTTGGCTTTGTGTCTTCTAACAAGGATACAATTCTTACGCCTTTAAGATCCGTTTTCGGTTTAAGTTCTTATACTCAATCATACACATGACATCAAGTCATATTCGACTCCAAAACACTAACCAACCTTCTTCTTGCTTCTCAAAGCTTTCATGGTGTAGCCAAAGTCCATATGAGTCTTTGGCTTTGTGTCTTCTAACAAGGATACAATTCTTACGCCTTTAAGATTCGGTTGCGGTTTAAGTTCTTATACTCAATCATACACATGACATCAAGTCATATTCGACTCCAAAACACTAACCAACCTTCTTCTTGCTTCTCAAAGCTTTTATGGTGTAGCCTAAGTCCATATGAGTCTTTGGCTTTGTGTCTTCTAACAAGGAAACACTACTTAGGCTTTTAAGATCGGGTTGCGGTTTAAGTTGTTATACTCAATCATACACATGACATCAAGTCATATTCGACTCCAAAACACTAACCAACCTTCTTCTTGCTTCTCAAAGCTTTCATGGTGTAGCCAAAGTCCATATGAGTCTTTGGCTTTGTGTCTTCTAACAAGGAAACACTACTTAGGCTTTTAAGATCGGGTTGCGGTTTAAGTTCTTATACTCAATCATACACATGACATCAAGTCATATTCGACTCCAAAACACTAACCAACCTTCTTCTTGCTTCTCAAAGCTTTCATGGTGTAGCCAAAGTCCATATGAGTCTTTGGCTTTGTGTCTTCTAACAAGGAAACACTACTTAGGCTTTTAAGATCGGGTTGCGGTTTAAGTTGTTATACTCAATCATACACATGACATCAAGTCATATTCGACTCCAAAACACTAACCAACCTTCTTCTTGCTTCTCAAATCTTTATGGTGTAGCCTAAGTCCATATGAGTCTTTGGCTTTGTGTCTTCTAACAAGGAAACACTACTTAGGCTTTTAAGATCGGGTTGCGATTTAAGTTGTTATACTCAATCATACACATGACATCAAGTCATATTCGACTCCAAAACACTAACCAACCTTCTTCTTACTTCTCAAAGATTTCATGGTGTAGCCAAAGTCCATATGAGTCTTTGGCTTTGTGTCTTCTAACAAGGATACAATTCTTACGCATTTAAGATCCGTTTGCGGTTTAAGTTCTTATACTCAATCATACACATGACATCAAGTCATATTCGACACAAAAACATTAACCAACCTTATTCTTGCTTCTCAAAGCTTTCATGGTGTAGCCAAAGTCCATATGAGTCTTTGGCTTTGTGTCTTCTAACAAGGAAACACTACTTAGACTTTTTAGATCGGGTTGCGGTTTAAGGTGTTATACTCAATCATACACATGACATCAAGTCATATTTGACTCCAAAACACTAACCAACCTTCTTCTTGCTTCTCAAATCTTTCATGGTGTAGCCAAAGTCCATATGAGTCTTTGGCTTTGTGTCTTCTAACAAGTATACAATTCTTACGCCTTTAAGATCGGGTTGCGGTTTAAGTTCATATACTCAATCATACACATGACATCAAGTCATATTCGACTCCAAAACACTAACCATCCTTCTTCTTGCTTCTAAAAGCTTTGATGGTGTAGCCAAAGCCCATATGAATCTTTAGCTTTGTATCTTCTAACAAGGAAACACTACTTAGGCTTTTAAGATCGGGTTGCGGTTTAAGTTGTTATACTCAATCATACACATGACATCAAGTCATATTCGACTCCAAAACACTAACCAACCTTCTTCTTGCTTCTCAAAGCTTTCATGGTGTAGCCAAAGTCCATATGAGTCTTTGGCTTTCTGTCTTCTAACAAGGATACAATTCTTACGCCTTTAAGATCCGTTTGCTGTTTAAGTTGTTATACTCAATCATACACATGACATCATGTCATATTCGACTCCAAAACACTAACCAACCTTCTTCTAGCTTCTCAAAGCTTTCATGGTGTAGCCAAAGTCTATATGAGTCTTTGGCTTTGTATCTTCTAACAAGGAAACACTACTTAGCTTTTAAGATCAAGTTGCAGTTTAAGTTCTTATACTTAATCATACACATGACATCAAGTCATATTCGACTCCAAAACACTAACCAACCTTCTTCTTGCTTCTCAAAGCTTTCATGGTGTAGCCAAAGTCCATATGAGTCTTTGGCTTTGTGTCTTCTAACAAGGATACAATTCTTACGCCTTTAAGATTCGGTTGCGGTTTAAGTTTTTATACTCAATCATACACATGCATCAAGTCATATTCGACTCCAAAACACTAGCCAACCTTCTTCTTTCTTCTCAAAGCTTTTATGGTGTACCCAAAGTCCATATGATTCTTTGGCTTTGTGTCTTCTAACAAGAAAACACTACTTAGGCTTTTAAGATCGGGTTGCGGTTTAAGCTGTTATACTCAATCATACACATGACATTAAGTCATATTCGACTCCAAAACACTAACCAACCTTCTTCTTGCTTCTCAAAGATTTCATGGTGTAGCCAAAGTCCATATGAGTCTTTGGCTTTGTGTCTTCTAACAAGGATACAATTCTTACGCATTTAAGATCCGTTTGCGGTTTAAGTTCTTATACTCAATCATACACATGACATCAAGTCATATTCGACACAAAAACATTAACCAACCTTATTCTTGCTTCTAAAAGCTTTCATGGTGTAGCCAAAGTCCATATGAGTCTTTGGCTTTGTGTCTTCTAACAAGGAAACACTACTTAGGCTTTTTAGATCGGGTTGCGGTTTAAGTTGTTATACTCAATCATACACATGACATCAAGTCATATTTGACTCCAAAACACTAACCAACCTTCTTCTTGCTTCTCAAATCTTTCATGGTGTAGCCAAAGTCCATATGAGTCTTTGGCTTTGTGTCTTCTAACAAGTATACAATTCTTACGCCTTTAAGATCGGGTTGCGGTTTAAGTTCATATACTCAATCATACACATGACATCAAGTCATATTCGACTCCAAAACACTAACCATCCTTCTTCTTGCTTCTCAAAGCTTTCATGGTGTAGCCAAAGCCCATATGAATCTTTGGCTTTGTATCTTCTAACAAGGAAACACAATTCTTACGCCTTTAAGATTCGGTTGGTGTTTAAGTTCTTATACTCAATCATACACATGACATCAAGTCATATTCGACTCCAAAACACTAACCAACCTTCTTCTTGCTTCTCAAAGCTTTCATGTTGTAGCCAAAGTCCATATACGGTTTAGCTTTCAAGGAAGTAACTAGCCTTCAAGGCAAACCGATTCCTTTGTTGGTTCCATGAAGCTTTGTGTAGAAAGGATAGGTTTGGTCTCCACCATTTTTTTATTGCAATATTTTCCTCCATTCCTAGGAAGTTGATTCATGCCTAACGGACTCCGCCACTTTCTTTTCTTGTATGTGATTTTTGTCGTCACCACATACGGTTTAGCTAACGATTTAACTTATCGGCTTCCTAGTACTACTAGGCTTGGTCCACAAATCCTAAGGTTCCATCCAAATTTTTATGGTTCTCTCCTAACTCTTTTGAGTGGGCTTCAGGCTTCCTAGACTTTCTAGTTCCTTGGGAAAGGGTTCCTATGGTTTTGTACTTGGTTAAGTACGAAACCAAACACACACATAAATACATTAATAACTTGAAAATAAATCAAGCAATCACACAAAAGGATATTAGTATAAACATAATGTAACATAACATTAGTTAACAGCCCTAAGGGGAAAGGACGTGATTTTGACTATCGTACACACCCGCTTATTCAAGCCGATAGATATCATCAAAAAGATATCACAATATAACCGAAGGTTACTATTGGCTCCCCTGTAGTCGCCGCTATACATCAAAAAATGGGGTTAGTTTCCTTATATTTACTAAGGTTTATGACTCCTAAGGGAATCACAGTAACCCTAAGCTACACCTCGAACATGTACAACCTAGAAAAAGATCCTCCTCCGTGTCGGGAATCGGTGGGGATGATGGTCCTGCTACGTGAGATGGGGAATTACTAGTCGGTGCAGGAATCTGACTGTCATCTCTCATTAGCATACAGGTTACCGCGTAATGCTCATACTCTCCATAGTAAAGACAAGCAATGGCCATGGGCATATACTGCGTGTATAACTAACAGTCCTCAGGTAATAAACATCCTCGCCAAAGATGAAACAGAACGGTATCTAGATACCCGATGTGGAGCCCCCGTAAAATGTCAGAATAGCGTCAGCCCTCATGTCCGCCGCGAAACGAAATATGGGGGACGTGCCCTCCCATAACAGTGCAAAAGGGCTATCGTGAGAGTGATCTATAGCCTCCGGAACGTATGGAGAAACCGAGGATCCTCATCCTCATCCGGATCTGACTCATAGGATATCGCTGAATACGGGTTAAGTGCAATCATCCTCACAATAGTCACATAGTCATGGACCATCACGATCTCATGTCCCTTCGGAGCCAGCTCCTGCTCCACCGTCCTCACTCCCGTGATCACACAATCATCCTCACAATCCGAATCGATCATCATCCCATCCCCTATATGCACATCCTCCCGCTCTGACATAGCAGCTATCCCTGCAAGACCAAAATCAGCAACCGTATCGCTCGATCTAGTCTCCGACATAACTCGGGAACACTCGGCCACATCCGTTCTCACACACCTACCCCCGACTCTCTCACGAAGGTCATATCGCCTGGACGACAGACCCAAGGACCGTCCCTCCTCCTCCACAGACTCCCTACCACGTGATCTCTTTAGCGGCATTCTATAATACAAACAAAGAGGTTAAGACACGAAAATACAAGCAAAACGGTAAGCCACCTATAATACTAACAACAAGGGTAAGCCAATCTAAACAAAAAGGGTTAGTCCTATAGGTCAATCTACCTAAGCTCTAGCAAGTGACTGAACAAATTTCCTAACAACTATTTACGACACATTTACTCGATAAAACATTGAAAACCATGGTTTCTCGTAGCATCACAAACCATGCTCTGATACCACCTTGTAACACCCCTATCCCGCTATAAAAATATAAACGAAATAGGAGTGTCACGTTGAACGCCCGTAGTCGGCCAACACAGGGTTCCGAAACGAATTCGTTCGCCCGAGTCGGCCAACCGCAAGAGTCCAGCCTCCCGCCCGTGGCCTAAGGCTTTTCAACCCATACCGCGGACGCGAGTTGTGATAGTCCGGAAAAGACTAATATCAGTCAGTATAACCATATAAATTTTAGAAATCCGAGTCTTATATATATATATATCATACGAGAAATGGTTACCAAAACGTAGATAGTTTTCGGATCCTCTTTGAAAACCATATAAAATATATTTAGTAAGAATTTACAAAAAGCCGTAAAACCTACATTGGTTCGTCCTAAGTCACGAGCACCCTCTACAAGGTTGGTCAACTAAGTTTTCCTGAAAAAGATAAGTAGCGTCATAAGTAATCTAGCATTCCTTAATGAACCCCAGATCTAGATAGTGTTATCATAATACCCTTCCTTACCCCCTAAGCAGCAACAACACGTAACAATAATACTACCTAACAAGCAAGACATAAACAAAGAAAACACGCAACATACAACAAAAGCAAAATATAATGCATCATGCAGAATGCATGCAGACTCGAATTTCCTAATATGCAGCCTACAACTAATGCAAGAATGCTTCTATCAACCTAGGTAAGGCCTTCTATGAATCCATGATCTTCCAAGGACATGCCTCCATACTCTTAGACACAAAGTCTATAAGAGACATAACATTCCTTTAGACTACATCGTCATGTAGCGCCCGGTCGGTAGCGATCCAGCCCTGAGCCTTCGTATGCCATAACGGAACGGAGTTACACGTGACGCACAACATACAGACAGGATTCTCATGGTTCGGCTAATGCTATCCATCTAATTAAAGACTAACTAACATGACAACAGACTCACATACTATCATACATTCATCATATATGCAAAACTCTACTAATCAAACAACTAATCGCACTTAATTATTACTAATCACGGTTAGTCCCCCTAATCATGGTTTAATTAAACCTTATCATGCTTAAGAAATACAAACCCTAATTAATGATCACTAATCCTAATTAACAATTACTAAACCTAATTAACTATCCTAATCAAGGATTAAGCGAATAATTAAGCTAAGTAATCATAATTAACCTCCTAAGCTATATTAAGGAAATAAATGAATAAACTATCCTATTCACGTTCTACTTCACGTAACTCAAAACTCACTTGGATTTCCGAGTGGTTTGGCTTCTGAATGTTTTCTCCCGCGAACTAAGCTGTTCTAAGCGATTTTTGGGTCTGAGGGATCAAATGGGCGGAGGGAGTATTTATATGGTCCAAGGTCGGTGATTAGGTCGGCCAAGGCAAGCAGGAGGTGTCCTGGATTAATCAAAACGTGAAAAATGTCGACCAACGGCCATTCCAAGACACTAATCAGCCTCCGATTGGTTCCTTCCATTTTTCGGATAAACATCATCCAAAAATGGATAAGCACGACCCTAAAAAGATAAGGATGACCGAAATATGGATAAGCTTGAGCCTTTACGGATAAACATGAGGCACGGTTCAATCCTGGCCGTCCATTTCTTCATTCCGGCGAAACCTACGATCTGTCACCAGACCGCAAGAACATTAATACGGCACACTCCGTTCCAATGTCTCTTGAGGGTCCATGACGCAAATTAAGGTTTCCTTAGGACTATAACACGTTCCATGCCATAATTAACCGAGTAAGCCAGCTATCGTCACTTATCCGCATTCTCCGATCAATCCCGTGACCATTCACGACCCATACACATATCTCACTGTCCAAATGGATTCCCCTCGACCTTCTAATGGTTTGTCGCATTGTAGCTAAACTTGGTCCGTCTCATGGTGAGTCATTCCTTTACGCATGGACTTGATCCAATTCAATGCTTCTTACCCATGACTTGCCACACTAAATGGCCGAACTGATCTTGCATTTTTTTGGCTTGATCTCGCATTCTACTCGACAGACTGTACGTCCGGCCACATAGTCAAGGTCAGGGGCATTACACCATCTCTTGGAAAAGAGAAGATCGAGACAACCATCTCTGACAACATGGTTGCGATGAAAAGGCATATGACAACATCCATAGAGTAAATAATTATACTACAAAAGACTGTACCGATATCAAGAGGCATCTTGCTGAGCTACGGACAATTGGTGACCTCGCAAAACCTCGACGTCGGAGAGTTCGTGAAAATTTACCACGAAGAAAAGGCGGAAGTCAAAAATTCATCACTAGCTAAGAAAATACCTAAAACATCTAATCTCGGAGTTGCTTTTGGTTATAAGAAGAAGATTGAAGTAATCATGAACGGGTCTAAGTTTTGTAGAGATTCGACCACTACAATCAAAAAGTTTAGGGGAATGTTCTATTAAAGGCGAGCACAAGCGACAAACTCGAACTCGCTGGAGCAATCACAACGTTCAAGGAAGAAGAAATTCGTCACCTTGCAGAACCTGATGACGTTGATTTTGTCCTCACCTTAGACGTGGCTGACGTCGGGGTTTCAAGGATTGTGATTGATGTTGGAAGTTTGATAGATCTACTATTCTGGAGTATGCTTGGAGAGAATGGAAAGTAGCCAGGCTGACATAGTTGGAGCCCCATGGATTTATCGGATCAAGGTTATCCCATCAATCTATTGTCAATACGTTAAATATTTAATCCCGAATGGTGTGAAAATTTTACAAGGAGATCAAGAATCTTCAAAATCTTGTTATTTAACGACTCATCGGATGGTTATCCAATTAACAAATCTCGTGAAGAAAGAAGTGATTTTAGGAATATCAAGCGGGCAAGTAGTGGATGACGTCATAATCGAAGTGGCCATTGATGAGAAAGATCACGAACGAAGAATTTGGAAGAAAGTAGCATCTAGTTACAACCAAATAACGATGAATGATATAAGTCAAATTAATCCTAAGACCACTTCACAAAGTTCTCGGATCACGCAGTAGAGTAATGGCTAATCGAATTAAGCTAAGTAAAACAGTAAAGAAAATAAAAGAAACAAAAAGTAAGCAATACCAATCGATTGTGAGTTGTGAAAACAAGATAATAAAGGCGTCATGCTTAGAGTATTCTCACGAAATAGATGATAGTAGATCTAGAAATAGCTAGGTTATTATCGAACCGTTCTCGAACTCAAACTATGATTTTAGAGTAACTGGTGGTGTTCCGTGAAACTCTCTATACTTAGAGCTAAGATTACCGGAGAAGCCGAGAAATCCTATACTAAAGCATGCATTATTATCAATTTTGATTAGTTCACCTAGTATCTAAACCAGAGCCCTTCTATGAGCCTACCTGTTCTTTCTTAAATGCCTAGGCTCATCTATGATAGGTCAAATAACAAGTACCTATGGTGGCATACCTATTATCTAATATCAAGTTCTAGTTAGCTACTCTAGAACTAGCATTAAGAACAATCAAGATGAAGAATCCTACAAATAACGTAGCAAGGGGGCTATCTACTAAATCATCTAAATCCCTAACGAGAAACCCTAAACCTAACAAGAAGATTACTCAAACATGATCATAGAAGAACAAAACATGATTGAATAAGAAATAATTGAATAAAACAAGAGGAGAATAAGGTTTAGAAGGATCTTCTGTAAAGGGAGTCTCCACAGGGTTTGCTCTCAAAGTACAGAATAGAAAAATGGAATAGCCTCCCAAAGCTTACGGTCTAAACATTGACCTAAAAACTATATAAATATGTCTTAAGAACGTGTTGGGCCTTCATTAAACATAGGAGAAAGTTCTGTGCCGAATTCGGAAATCTTCAAAACATCAATAAGTTACGTCTTTCAATTGCCGTCAGGTATTGGTATCGCTCGAAACCAGGGGTGGTGTCGTTCAATACCAGGGATGGTGTCGTTCGACACCTACGTGCATTTTCGTCTCCAGATTGCTTCTACAGCTTAAGTTGTATGTTTTGGTCCAGAATGCTCCATAATCTCGAAATGCATCCCAAACATGTAAAGACCTGAAAAAGACTAAAAGAGACTTTAGAAATAACAATTAGACTCTAAAACCTATACCTAAAACATAGTTAAAATGGTAAAAATAGGGATATATCAACTCCCCCAGACTTGGCTTTTGCTTACCCTCAAGCAAAGCACAAAAGTCGAACCCGTGGAAGAGGTTTGAAAACGCAGGAACTCCCAATATTCTCTAACCTATTGCCATGATCAGTCTAACTAAATCCATATGGCTAGCAAGTCTAATCAAATCCTAACCAACTTGTACTTCTCCGCAAGCTTACACAACATTCTAGATTCCATACCTAAGTTCCACAACTATATCTATCAGGCTTTCATCGCTGAGTCTCATCAAACAAGCTAACATTCAAGATCCTTCTAGACTCATTCCTGTGCTATACCGTGATAAATCGACCGGTCTCTTATATAATATTTTTTCTTTGGTGTTCTTTCTCTCCCAAACTTATTTTTTTAGAGAGTAAACAAAGGGGAACTCGCATACTGGATCGACACCCTTGACTTTTTCCAACCTTTGTAATTGATCATTCCAAATAATGTATAATAATAGGATCATAAGAAACATTCCTACCCCTATACACTATCTAAAAATCCTATCAATCTCTCATTCATCATTCATTTTTTTTTTTCTGGGCAGAGGAACACATTCTTTTTATCACATTGGTCTCAATATCAGGTATGAAAAGGAGTCAAGATCTATGAATACTAACCGTTTGAAAAGGTAAAAAGAAGAGCAGTGAGATTAGCTCCAGCCTTGGTGGTGGTGTTGGAAACTAGGATATCCTCAAGTCTATTGGTTTGCCATCTAGATTTTCCAATAGTCGGATTGAGTCAAACCTGCAGCATTAATCAACCAGGCAATAATCTAAAGAATATAGATCATAATTCCTAACAAAATTTTGACTCAATAAAACGACTTAAAAAGAAAAATAAGAATAAGAATAAGACTCAAAAAGAAAAACGTAGTTAGTAACTGCCTCCCCCACACTTAAACGTCATTGTCCCCAATGGCATTCGAATTCAGAGTAAGCGAGAAAAAGAAAAAAAAAACGTAAAAGAAAAGAACAAGAAAAAGAAAACCATACTAGTGGGTTGCCTCGCACTAAGCGCTTGTTTAGAGTCAATAGCTTGACTTTGGTGGAGTTTAGGGATCAGGTGGATCAAATGGAGGAAGTAAATACTGCCTAGTAGAACCCCGCATCAACCAAGGTGGCGTATTAACAGTCGGTGTGTGCGGTCTACCAAGGAAGTGAGGAATGTCAGCTGGGCAGGACAGAGGTATGGGTGGTGGACTCCTTGTACCTGCACAATCATCAAGAGAAAGAACAAGTGCTCGACGAGAAACTCGTGGCTTGCTTAACCGTAAAACAGTTTTTTGAAATTGTAAACTCTTGTTGATGAAATCAGGAGGTTTAGGAGGAGGAGATGAGTACCTTTGCCGTTTAGGAGGTAGATGAAGGAGTAGAGGTGATGTGGGTGACGTGGCAACATGTCCTCAAATATCAAAAGTGATCTGAACTTGCAAAGCAGCTTCATTATACAATTCTGGTTTAGCCCGTTTGGGATGTCGATCGACACAGGTGATGGTGTCGATCGACACAGGTGATGGTGTCGATCAACACCATCTCTACAGATTGATTCTCAGCAACGAATCTGAAATTGGCCTCATGTGGACGCTTGCTGTTGCTGAGTACCTGTTCTGACACAACCATTATCTTTGTCTTGTCATCTTGCTTCTCTGGAGCATCATCTCGTATCATATCACTTTGAAGAGAGGGTGACAACTTCTCTATATCAACTGGAGGCAACTGAAGTAGAATCTCATCCATGATACCCATGCAATGCATCTCAGGAATCTCCTACTTGGACTGTCGAGGTAATAGACAAGGAACTTGTGGTGTGTAGACTTGTATAGTAACAGATGGAGATGCAAGGCATATTGGGGCAGTTTAAGTCTTGTGTCGATCGCCACTAGGTGAGTGTCGATCGACACTATTGTGTGGCATCGATCCTGCTCTGTCAAACGTCAGCACTGGGTTGCCTATGTGGTATTGGTGTCGATCGACATGAGGTGGGTGACGTTCGACACCATCGGGAAGAAGTTCCTCCTCCTCTGTGAAAGTATCGTATCCACACGATAAAGGAAATACAGAGCCGTCAAGATCAATTGGTGTCGATCGACACCCTGATGTATCAATCGACATTGAGGCTTTTTCTACAACTGGGATAGATGAGGTCTGAGCTGAACGTTCACGCTAAAGAATTGGGTTTAGTTGCTTTCCACTTCGTAGTGTGACTGCAGTGATAAATGCTAATGTAGGAGAAGGCTAAGATATATGAGATCTCAGATTGTCGATCTTCCCATTAAGATCTGTGTAGAGAGAATCAAACTTGCCAGTAAATTCAACCACGATCTTTCCTAGGTGGAGAAGCAATGCGTGTAGATCCTTGTTCCTCTCTGTGATTGTCGGAAGCCTCAGCAAATTTTCTTCGATCATAGTCTATTTCCTTTGTGGAGAGACTTGTGACAGCGTTGTTGACAAGAACTGATGCTTCAGTTGGAGTCTTTGTCATGAAATTGCCATTACTTGCATCATCAAAACATAACCGATACTGCTTATCGATTCCACGAAAGAATATGTTGATTAGTTTGCTTTCCTAGAAACCATGTTGTGGACAATCCCTCTGATAGGATTTGAATCTGATCCAAGCTACCTTCAAACCTTCTGTTGGAGCTTGAGAAAACGAAGAGATCTTCTCCCTTAGTAATTTTGTCACTGAATCATCAAGGAAGTGGATCATGAATGCGTTCTTCGTGTCACTCCAATTGGTTAGTGAACCGGGTTCTAGTTGTCGCAGCCATGATGTTCCTCTGCCAGCGAGAGAGTGTGGGAAGAGTTTGCAAAGATGATAATCAGCTTGTACCCCATCTGCTTTGATTGAGGACACTAAGTCTTCGAAGACCTCTAGATGATCTAGTGGTGATTCATCAAAATGACCTCGAAACTTTCCTCGTGAAACAAGATTATAGTAGGCAGGGTGAATAGCAAATTCTTCTCTTGCAATAGGAGGTAGCTGGATCGCTGATCGATTGGAATAGAAAAGCTCAGCTCTGTTGAAGTCGCCTATGGTAGCTGGTTTGTTCTGTAGATGGTGTACAACGACACCAACATATGGTGTCGAACTACACCAACAGATGGTGTTGAACGACACCAACAGGGTGTCGATCGACACTGTCGTTGAAATCTGCCAGCTGTTTGTTGCGTTCCATCTTGTAGTTTCCCTGTCATAGGAAAAAGAAGAAAGAAAACGTGTGAGAAACAAAAGAAAGAAAAATAAAAACTTAGTCTAAATTCTACACCTAGTCTAATGGTGAATCACAGAGAACTTCGGCAACTGCGGCAAATTTGATATAAGTCAAATTAATCCTAAGACCACTCTCTCAAATAAAGAGGTCAGTTGCAGCACTTAGGGATCGAATTCACAAAGTTCTCGGATCACGCAGGAGACTAATGGCTAATCAAATTAAGCTAAGTAAAATAGTAAAGAAAATAAAAGAAACAAAAAGTAAGCAATAACATTATGAGTTGTGAAAACAAGATAATAAAGGTGTTAGGCTTAGGGTATTCTCAGGAAATAGATGATAGTAGATCTAGAAATAGCTAGATTATTATAGAACCGTTCTCGAACTCAAACTATGATTTTAGAGTAACCGGTGGTGTTCCGCAAAACTCTCTATACTTAGAGCTAAGATTACCGGAAAAGCCGAGAAATCCTATACTAAAGCATTCATTATTATCAAGTTTGATTAGTTCACCTAGTATCTAAACCAGAGCCTTTCTATGAGCCTACCTGTTCTTTCTTAAATGCTTAGGCTCATCTATGATAGGTCAAATAACAAGTACCTATGGTGGGCATACCTATTATCTAATATCAAATTCTAGTTAGGTACTCT
>JAEFBK010000079.1:0-10082 GCA_019202795.1 Arabidopsis thaliana x Arabidopsis arenosa
AGATAATTAATATCCATACCAACTTTGTATAATCGTAATTGTATGTATTATTTCTTATAAATAGGGGACAATAGAAATATATGATTAGTAATCCATTAAGTCTTAACCAAATGGCTAGAATTTAAAATATCTTTCTACACATTGGACAAATTAGTCAACATAATTAGGTTAAGACATAAGAGCGGTAAATTTCCCTCCATTTCGGATTTCAACTTCGTAAGTCTATCTCAATATTATATTGATTTTTCTATATATATAATTATAATTTATTTCGTTGGAGTCAAATCCACACCTTTCATTCAACACAACACAAAATGATCAATCTAACACACCTCCATAGCTATGAACCACCATCCGGTATTGATGAGAAAAAGGTAATTTAGCTTCACCTAATAGAAACTAATAATTATTTCTGGCGATTTGCACTTATACCAAATTTTATAGTTCATCATTCTATTTCCTAGGATAATACATTCCCAACTTTCCACATGCCCGCCCCATTGCTTGCCAAGATTGTTAGCTACGTTGCTGAAGATGGCGTAGATGCTTTGAAGAACTGGGTAAGGGCTGGTCCGGAAGGTAAAGCCGCTGTCTACTCACTGGAAACTCTTCATTCTGTCCGGCTTGACAGATCTCGGTATTTCATGTGGTGGTCGATGCCACATTCAATCTATTATCATTTTTATAGTAAATGTCTTCTAGCAAACAATCGCTATGCTATGACTGCCGAAAGGAATAAAGGGATAGCATATGAGAACTTGGTTGAAGAATGCTATAGACCAGGTTTATGGGCTGAGTCATATGGTGAGGATGGCGGATGGTTTCAAATAGATGGTGCTTACTGGGTTCCTCCTAGGAAACAAAGGAGGGTGGGGACTCCTAGGTGCTACTTTACAATCTGTCCCAATCTTTGAAATTAAAATGTAAGGTTCTGTATTTTTTTTTTCTCTAATGGGAGGATGGAATAATAGGCCTCTTTCTGATTAATGTTGTATTTCTTAATTGCTCCACTCTACAGACAACGTCTGGATAATGTGTTATCCATCGATTATCTGTCCATCGACCGAGAACATTAATTACAGCAAATCTCGGATATAATTCTGTAGTTCTTATTAAAGTCCATGTTTTGTACAACATGGTTAAAGTCTGAAAAATGGTTTTATGTGTTCTTGTTAATTATCCCAATAACTAATGTAAAACCCAATCCATTACTAAAGAAGAGTTAACAGTGAAAAGTTGAAATCATTATGGGGGGAAATTTCCCGCACAAATTTTAGATGGGCAGATTTAACATATGAGTTGACCTAATTAGCTAGATTGTTAAGAAGGTGTCCAAATCGATATAGCCAAAGTATATTGTCCATCTGGTTTAATATATTACTTAGGGTTAGTTAAATTTGGTTTAGTGTATTTAATATATTTATATATATTTACTAATTATAGACTACGGTATAATTACCTATATTGAAGCTTGATTCAATAATAAGTTTTTGTTTTTGAATGCATAATTCCTTCCGTTAGATATAACTAAAATTATATCCTTTGTCCAAAGATTACAGTTCACGAGGTGCTGGTATTTAGAGTCACCTTTTAATTTCACATTTTAAGGTTTAGGGTATAGGGTTTAGATTTTGTTGCTTGGGTTAACAAAGTATTGTCTAGGGAATAGTTATCTATATTTGTCAAGATTTAAAGTATGGTATAAGGTATAGTTATATATATTAAAACAAGATTTAAAGTAAAGTTTTTCTTTATTTGTCAAATACTAGTACTTAGGGTTAGTTAAATTTGGTTTGTGTTTCCCAAGTTTGTGTTTGTAATCGTAACCATCATTTCAGTTATTTCCTACTATATTCCTGTGGATACTGGCGCCTTCATTTTGTCTTTATCCAAACCCACAATCGTCTCTATAGACGCAACGGTTTATTGATAATGAAAATATACCATTGCATTTTTTTTAAATGTATCCTCGAGTTTTGGCTTTTTCGTATTCATTGCCTTTTTTAGTTCATTGAATATCTTTAAACTATAAGCGACTGTTCATACAACCAACTATATTCTTGCCTTTTAGACTTACAACTCTTTGACCTTCCATATTCCTATTTATTACCCCTTCATCTCGCCAGAGATAGACTTTACACAAAAAAAAAAAACTTTCTGTCTCCACCATTTCGAAGAACTAGGGATTTAGGTTTTGCAATTCGATATGGTTCATTATCACAGTCTTTACGAGTTGTCACCTGTGATAACCGGATGGACGATCTGTGTCATGGTTCTTAGGGTTTACAAGAAATGGATCAATCAATCCTCGTTCCAACTTCGCTTGGTGTTGGTCGATACATCGGTAAGTTATCTACTATGTATTGTGTAATATTATCTCTCAATTTATTATAATTTCTTAACATGCAATTCACAATTGTTTATTAAAGGGCACCCAAATTGAGGCAACAATCGATCGGTGTTTTTCAAAATTTTACTTTGAAAAAATCAAAGAGAATCAGTGGAAAACCATAACAACATTCCGTGTTCGCCCTAACTCGGAAAAGGTTAGAGCGACCTCCCATACTTATGGGATATGGTTCGTCGATGAAACATGTGTCACATCTGCTGATCCTAGAGAAACTGTCCTCTTTAATAATTTCACACCTTTCGACTACATTGTTGAGGACACTGTCCCAACAAATACATTGATTGGTAATTCGAATTCCCTTTAAAAACGTACTCTTCACATATGTTTAAGGGTACGCTTGTACCCATCATTTTCATCTTTGTATATTTCAGATATAATTGGTGCTGTCGTATATGTTGGTAGCCTGACCAATAACGCTCCGGATCGTGCTGATATCAATGGATACAGAATTCCTTTCAAGCTCATGGATAGGAAGTAATTATACAATAAATATATATGTGTTAGGATTTATTTCATAATTTCATATTTCATATGTTAACATGAGATTTTTTACCATTTCAGCCAGGTAGTACTGAAATGTGAGGCAACTGGTCAAACCGCCCTAGACTTTGACAGTAACTACCGCAGATTTGGTCATACGAATATTATTCTTGCTCTAGCTTGGTGGAGGATTGATAGGTATGCAGCAAGGCCGGAAAGTGTGAGGATTGTTAGCCATGGGCCTATATCGAAAGTTTATTCGGAGCCAGATATTGAAGAAGTGAAAGATATCAAAATGGTGGTCGATTAACTTATCCAAAAGCTACAAATAATATTCATGTCTCCCTAATGATGATTGGTGAATGCATTTGTTAAACTTTTTGTAAGGATGTACTCTGATGTAATATCTATAATTCTGTCTCCCTTAAATCTAGTTATGTATTAAGTGATTGATTTTGTTAAACTTTTTGTTAAACATTGTTTATTAAATGGCCTTTTTAATGAGTATGTAAGTTGTTATTATCCATATAACTTGTTAAAATCCTATCAGACAGGACATATTGGCTACATATTATTGGATAGGGTAATTAATTAACAAGGTCACTATAACATATCACCCCAATAATTAAGGGTAAATTATGTACTAATATCTAAAAATAAATCTAGTAATCCATCCATGTCCCTTGAATATTTAGTAAGTTAGAGACTTGAATCAAAGGAAAAATAACAAATTATTTAAATTTTATACTTATATAATAATTAGTATTTATGCATCATAACTAATATTACAAAAAATATAGATAAGGTAATCGTAGAGAAAGAACATATTTATCCCGAAAACCATCTTAGTTTGGCTATATAAAGTTGGACACTTGTAAACCTAACTAGGAGGGAAGAAGAGACAATCTGTCTTATCACCCCATTTAACTTTTGAGCGGGAAATTTCCCCCCTAAGGGATTACAACTGTTGGACACTTATGTCTTCTTTATTAAAGGGATGGGATTGGCTTTTTAATACAATAAACAACTACACATATCTTTGAAAGTCCAACCATGATGAACCAGAGGCAACTCGACTCAGTTCGACCCTCAAAGGTTTCTCCGGCTGTAAGAGTTCTCTATCCCTGACCCGAGATCACATTAATTTAAATAAACAATCGGTATAACTAGTTTTATTTACTTTTGTTCTTAAGGTATCAACGTCGGCGGAATTTCACATTCCGGCACCATTGCTTGCAAAAATTGTTAGCTACGTAGCTAGAGATGGCGTCGATGCTTTGAAGAACTGGGTGAAAGCGGGTCCGGAAGGAAAAGCGGCTGTATACTCGAAGGAAACTCTTAGTTGTGTCAGGCTTGACAGATCTAAGTATTTCATGTGGTGGTCGATGCCACATTCCATTTACTATCCATTCTTCAAAAAATGTCTTGAAGAAGATAATCCATTTGCTGTGACTGCTATCCTGCATAAAAGTTTAGCATATGGAAATCTGGTCGAAGAATGTTATAGGCCAGGGTTATGGGCGGAGCCTTTTGGTGAGGACGGCGGATGGGTAAGGATAGACGGACCGTACTGGATCAACCCTCGCTGGATACAGGGAATTGGAAGACCTAGGTGCACCCACTGCAAAAGAGCATCGCACTATGGCAACAGTTGCCCTACTATGTAGAGAGATAATGATTAAATCCTTTGAATTTAAATATGGATAGGCTATCTTGTTTTGAATGTAAGAATTTGGTAATAGATATTAGCCTTTTGGGGTATAACTGATGACCATGTTTGGCTGTCCAAAATTTAATAATTGAAAGAGATGAAAATGGTGATAGATTATTATTTTGGTTAAATACTATTTATATCTACATTTATCTACATATCCAATATAAAACTAAGTTCTGGTTGGTTAAGATTGGACACCTAATTTACAACAAATGAAACAACATAATGGTAAAGATATAATTTTTGGTTTTAGGGTTTAGATTTTGTTGCTTGGGTTAACAAAGTATGGTCTAGGGTATAGTTATCTATATTAAAACAAAATTTAATATAAAGTAGTAGTAGTTAGGAATTGCATAATTTTTGGTTTTAGGGTTTAGATTTTGTTGCTTGGGTTAACAAAGTATGGTCTAGGGTATAGTTATCTATATTAAAACAAGATTTAATATAAAGTAGTATTAGTTAGGAATTGCATAATTTGGTTTTAGGGTTTAGATTTAGTTGCTTGGGTTAACAAAGTATGGACTAGGGTATAGTTATCTATATTAAAACAAGATTTAATATAAAGTAGTATTAGTTAGGGATTGCATAATTTGGTTTTAGGGTTTAGATTTAGTTGCTTGGGTTAACAAAGTATGGTCTAGGGTATAGTTATCTATATTAAAACAAGATTTAATATAAAGTAGTAGTAGTTAGGAATTGCATAATTTTTGGTTTTAGGGTTTAGATTTTGTTGCTTGGGTTAACAAAGTATGGTCTAGGGTATAGTTATCTATATTAAAACAAGATTTAATATAAAGTAGTATTAGTTAGGAATTGCATAATTTGGTTTTAGGGTTTAGATTTAGTTGCTTGGGTTAACAAAGTATGGTCTAGGGTATAGTTATCTATATTAAAACAAGATTTAATATAAAGTAGTATTAGTTAGGGATTGCATAATTTGGTTTAGGGTTTAGATTTAGTTGCTTGGGTTAACAAAGTATGGTCTAGGGTATAGTTATCTATATTAAAACAAGATTTAATATAAAGTAGTATTAGTTAGGGATTGCATAATTTGGTTTTAGGGTTTAGATTTTGTTGCTTGGGTTAACAAAGTATGGTCTAGGGTATAGTTATCTATATTAAAACAAGATTTAATATAAACTTTGTGTTTATTTGTAAAATACTAGTACTTAGGGTTAATTAAATTTGGTTTAGTGTATTTAATATTTATATATATTTACTAATTATATAATACGGTATAGTTACCTATATTGAAACTTGAATCAATAATAAGTTTTTGTTTTTGCATGCATAATTCCTTCCGTTAGTTATATAGAAACGATATCTGTTGTCCAAAGATTACAGTCCACGAGCTGCCGGTATATAGAGTCAACTTTTGTTTTCAGATATTATTTAGTTAAGGCTTAGGGTATAGGGTTTAGATTTGGTTGCTTGGGATTTGGACAATAATCTGTGGATATAAAATATTTATTAACACACAATCAATTTGTATTAATTCACAATTCCACAGCGATTTCCTCCACAGTGGCCACCATCTAGAGAAATGTTAGGGTTTCTTCGCCCTTATTAATCCTCGATTTTAATACATCATCAGTGAGAGATCTTATATATTATGCCTAAAATCGTCTGCGAGAAGGGCAAATGTAAGCACCCAAAGCCAATGGCCACTACGCGACATTACTGGCGACCACGAAGTGCCCTTGCCCCTGTAAGGGGAAATCAATTTGCAGTCCATCCGCCTCGCCCACCATTGGTACAATTCCAGCTTCAGGTATGGATTTCAAAATAATTACCATTACTTGTAATTCTTTCTTAGTTTTTTAATGTAAAGCCGAGTTTTGCTCCTGTAAGGCGCCTCCGTTCCCTCAATTCCACTTCCCAGACCACGTTCTAGCGAAAATCGTCGCCTACATTTCTGAAGATGGGGTAGATCTGTTGAAGGCATGGATTCAAACCGGACCAGATGGTACAGCCGCCGTTATGTCCCAGGAAACGCTATCTTCGGTTCGATTAGATAAATCACCTGAATTCATTCAAATGGCCCAACAATCGTCTGCATATCACGGTTTTTACACCAAATGCCTGCAATTCAATAATCCATATGCCTTTTATGTTCATAGTCTGGTACTGGGATTTCGTTTTTGTGACCTTAACGGAGCAATTGCAATTTTGGATGGAATTAAAAACGTTTTTCCACATGCTGGCCTACTTTTCATAATGCTCCATAGCTGCCAGGGAACAATTCCGTGGGAATTTTATGTCAGTTACAAGAGAAGATACTACAAATTCAGTGAAGTCGACTTATTCGCGGATAAGCTTATGTACCACATTAACTCAGTTGGGCCACGCCGACAAGGCACATACAAAGCATCATGGGAGTTTGAGGATTACGGAGAGTGCTGGTCAGACCATCAGTACCTTGACGAGGGCGAGGGTCAGTGGTGTAATGCTTGTATTTACTACTACCTCTCCCAAGAAATATGTCAAATTTCTTAAATCCTCATGTGCATCTCTTATGTTATTGGTTTATTAATGTTTTATAATTTCCCTTTATTCCTCATCTCCTTATGTATGACTCTGTTTTATATTTTATTCAATGTTGCGAAACAATCTTATATTGTTACATTAGCACAAAAGTTTAAATATAACTCATTGTTCTTTATCATTTTACCATTTTAATATTCAACCTATCCATAAATTTGTGACCATTATAGACTGTTCTTGCAAGCTGATACATTCTTTGCTATGTAGGCAGTTGATAACCAAACAGAAGTTATGAATTATGGACTGTGTTTGGTGGTCATACCCTGAGATTTTCCCTAATTGAATTTGTGACCATTATAAATCGTTCATACCACCTACTAGTCCATATCATCAATCGTAAGCCCAATATTTATATGACATGTCCATCATAACCTGACCATATAACATTCCAATTTTTGGTAATTTGGTTGTCCATTTTTAGGCGGGATTTTTCCCCCCTTTTCTTGATTACCGAAATCAATTACTATTAACCTTTATTTACTAATAATTTAGGCACTTTTGCCTTTATCCCTTACTTCAACCAAAAAAACTTTTATTCTATGAGATTCCCTTCCAGATGTCTTCGAATCTACAAACATGCTTCCAAAAATACTTTCCATCCTCTGCCAACCAAAGCTCCGACAGTCAACAAAGAGGTAACTAATGGCCTCCTCTTCACAATAATTCAACAAAATTCGCATATTTAATCTTCTCTTCTGTCCTTTTTCAGTTCACAAAACACGGTCACTTTTACCTCCCGGAACCAATTCTAGCTCTGATTGTTAGCTACGTTTCAGACGAAGGATTAGATTCCTTGAAATCTTGGATTAAAAGTGGCCAAGACGGAAAACGTGCAGCATTTTCCCCGGAAACACTACTCAGAGTGCGATTAGATAAAAGTCCCACATTTATTTCTATGTCGTCATCAGATTCTATCCATTTCCCATTCTATTCGACATGTCTTGCAAATGGGAATCCTTACGCTCTGTATCTGAAGAGTCTGCAACTAGGGTTCGGCTCCGTAGATCTTTTTGGCGCCATATCACTGTTGAATGATTGCAAAGATAGTTTTCCATTAGCCAAACTCCTCTACATTTGCCTAAATAGATGCGCAGGTAACGAAGTCGTTGATTCATTTAATAGTTTCAAACGCGAGAACACATGTTTCTTAAATGTAGAGAGGATGGCCAAGACTCTTATTGAACACATCTCAGCTTCAGAGCCAAAAAGGGTGGGATCTTACGCTGAACTCTTTCACTACGAAGAATATCCAGATTGTTGGCTACAACATGAGTTTTACAAGGAATATAATGGGGAAAGATGTTCACATTGCATCTATTTCTACCTCTTCAGAGATATCCTCTTGCTATCATAGAGCTCTACATTAAACCTTTTGTTATTTTGAGATGTCTACATCCCCCTCAGTTTTATATAATTTTGCATCTTCTGGTAATATGGGATGTCAACTGCTAGTTATCCATCTGTAATGACATTAAATTTTTAATTATCATATGACTTATGGCTCATCTCATTTTGTCACCAACAATGACTTTATGATCTTTTATGGGATATATCACTGACAAACAAGTCGCCTCTTTAAGGCTTATATAATGTAAGGACTTTTATGAGCATAGTGTGAGGCGTGTTTATGCATTTCACTCTTTCACACACTAGTGTCTACTTGTTTCCATAAAGTTTGTTTATCCATCATTTCCCTTCTTTCCTACTTTTTTCCTGTGGATACTTTCTTTGCTTGTCCAAAGCGAAACTTTAGTTCTTTTGAGATGTCTGCATCGATTTGTTACTTATATAGAACAAATTTAAACTTTATGTTACACATATACACTAAATTCAAACTTAAACTTTTCTACCATTCAAAATAAATCATAAGAGTCATTACACCAATGCAGAGAGAAAAACAATGCTGAAACATGCTTTTCCAAAATATTCCCAACAAGCCATTAATGTTTGATCCCCCAAAAGGCAAATTAAAAACAATCAAAATAGAAACCAAAATAACAACCTCAGTCTATTAAGTAGCAACGAATCTTTCATATTGGATTAGAACAACTTGTCCTGTTATGACCAATTCCTTTGCAACGAGAACACCGGTTCTGTTGCAACCTTCCAGTCTTGGGTTTCTAAAATGTACATGAGACATAAAACAAAACGAAAACTCTTAATATATACCTAAATCATTTACAACAGCCAAAATTAAAAAGGGTTTAATATACCCTTACCTTGTATTCTCCTGTTGATGGTATTCTGGCTTCCTTAGGCCTCCCTGAAGGTCTCCTTGTATATGGTGGCAGCATGGATCGGTGTTGGAGGGCTTCTGGAATGTCTTCTTCTTTCGCTATTGCCTCAGGGTAGATTACTCCTTGGTAAGTCCCAACCCATGAGTGAGGTTTGAAACAGTCATCAACTAAAGCTTTGTGGGATAAGCCAATGCTATTGCCAGCCAACAGAGCATGAGCACAAGGAATCTTAAGTTTATCATACCTCTTGCATGTGCACTGCTTCTTTTCAAGATCTACTACATGTCTTCCACCTAACCTCCCAACAATCTCAAAGCACCAGCTGTTTATCCTTGCAACCTTGCTAGCGTTTGATGATAACATTAACTTTGTTATTTGCTTGTCAACTTCTGGAGGAACTGGACCCGTATGAGCTGCTGACTTCTTCCGACGCGCATTAAACCATCGAGTTAACATAGACCTAATAAATCTGATCAATTCCACAATATGGGAAGATCTCCCCTTGCCCAAAGCCTTGTTCAACGTCTCAGCTATATTACTAGTCATCAAATTGTATCTCTGTCCCTGAAAATATACCCTACTCCAATGAGCCATCCCTATTAGATGTAGATAATGGCCGCAGTCTTGGTTCAGGGCATTAATCTGACCATATAGCTCTTTAAACTTAGACGTTGTAAACTCATATCCTGCGTTTTTG
>JAEFBK010000084.1:0-17291 GCA_019202795.1 Arabidopsis thaliana x Arabidopsis arenosa
TTACTTGGTCTTTTTAGGTGGTTGAGTTTAGAATTCTAGAATCCCTTCTGGATTAGTTGCGCTTATTGCTTATTTCACTGGCTAATGTGGAGTATGAGTCCAGATGTCCAGAGATACCTGACTCTACCCCAAGGGATTGGCTGTAGAGAGGGTATTGACTTTAACATGTTGATTCCATAATGCCTGCTTAGTTAGAGATCGCTAAAGGGATTTAGGTCAGTGTCTAGCTTTGCTTGAGGATTTCTATCACGGGAGTGAATTAATCTGTTGTTGAACTTGTTGTCTAGGGATAGCTTCTGTGAAGTTTTGTCAACCGCCTGAATAGATTAAGTAGACCACACTATTCGATTACCCCATCCTTAGGAATCGTTTATCCATTTGATTGCCTGTTATCATTTCTGCTTTGTCATTTACTTGCCTGCTATTGCCATTCCTGCTTTTAGTTTCATTTCATTTCTGTTATTGCATACTAGGACTGTTAGAACCAACCAACTTTCTGCTTGGCTTGACTTAGAGCTTTCTGATCATATCTCATCTGTTTGCATCACACCGGATTGGATTGACATCCTAAAATACTACAACGACAAGATAGTGTTTTAGGGATTAATTGACAAAAATCCTACTATCAATTTATCTTTGCTGAACTCCTAGACCGGAATGTCCACCTTGCACTATCAGGTACAATACTTACTATTTATTATTCCAACATTTTTTAATCTAATTATTTAACTTGCACATATATTTTATGAATTAGAGCATTTTTCCGGGATCTATGTTTGAGAACTTTACAGACAAGTCGCGTTCAAATTCTCAAACAGAACATAGTTTTAATCATCTGTAACTTGAAAAAGATCTTTCCACCATCATTTTTGATATTATGGAACACTTACCTATCCATCTCCCATACGAAGCTGAATTGGGTGGCCCTGTCCCATATAGGTGGATGTACCCATTTAAAAGGTTCTTCAAAAAGTTGAAAGGAAAAACAAAAAAATAAAAGATATGCTACAGGCTCAATTGTTGAGTCATATATCAATGACGAGATTGCTTATTTTTCAGATCACTACTTTGCCGATCATATAAAAACAAAATCAAGGTAAATATATTTAATTATTTAACGATTTGTTATACTTCGATATTAATTCACTTACATGGATCAGGTTAACAATATTCAATGAAGGTGAAGTTCCTGTATATCATGTCCCTGGAGTATCTAATATATTTATGCACGTCGGCCGTCCAAGTGGTGAAATGCATGTAAAATGGCTTTTAGAGAAAGACTACCAACGCGCAATGCATATGTTTTAAGAAATTGTGACTATTTTAAACCATTTGAGAGGTATTTTTAATCACTTGTTGTTTATAAATTTGCACTAAGATCACTTTGATTTATTTTTCTTCGTTTGTAAATATAGTATGTTCGAGGATTATCTTTCTGCGAAATATCCATGCTTGCCCGAAAAAGAACTCTACGCGAGAAGACCTGAATAATATCATCTATGGGTTAAAGAATATGTAAGTCTACATCAATTTTGGTTCATTCGAAAAGTGATAATTTAATTTATACTAATTGATATTGTTTATCTATTATGTAGGTAACATATTAGAACACTACTTCTTCATTTCTTACTTGGGTTCAAGAGATTGTGCAAGGACCTTTGAAAAAGGTTAAAACTTGGCCAATGTATTTCACAAGAGGATATTTGTTTCATACGCAAAATCACGGCGCTGGACAAAAGACATGTAACTATGGGATATGTGTTAAAGGTGAAAATTATGCTGATTCATCTGATGAAGCGAATTTCTACGGTACCTTAACTGATATCATAGAACTCGAGTATGAGGGCATCGTCAATTTGAGGATCACACTGTTTAAATGTAAGTGGTATGACCCAAATATCGGGAGAGGCACTCGACGAAGCCATGGTGGGGTTGTAGACGTTCTATCTACGAGAAAATACAATAAATACGAGCCATTTATTCTTGGTATGTAATTTTGAAGTCCAAAATACGGTTCTTTGTTAATTATTAATAATCTTGTTTGATATATGTATATAGCATCTCAAGCAGATCAAGTTTGTTATATTCCGTATCCATATACGAAGAAACCAAAGAACATTTGGCTCAATGTTTTAAAAGTCAATCCGAGGGGAAACATTTCTGGAGAATATGAAAACAATGATCCAACTCTTTTGCAAACAGAAAATGATGATTATGTTTTGCTCACTACAATTGAAGATCTTGTACTAGAAAATCCGGTAACCGGCTTAAACCCAATAATCCTTGATTACGATGTCGGGGATGCTGAACCAGAAGACGAATTCCGATGTAATTTATCGTCCTCGGACGAAGATGAAGTAGAAGATGAAGATGTATAAATGTGTGAATATATGTATAATTATTTGAATAAATATTTGAATAAATTTATGATATATGCATATTTATTTCATATGTAGAATTATTTTAATTTCAAAGGTAAAAGGTGACTCTTATGCGACTAATGCGCGACAAAAGTAAGATTTGTTGACAAAAATGCGACTACTTACCGACACCAATTTGATTTGTTGAGCTTTTATATTTCGAAGCCCAAACCCATTAATATAGGTGACAAAAATGTGACTACTTAGCGACATGAATATGATATGTTGGGCTTTTAAATTTCGAAGCCCAAACTCATTAATAAAGGTGACAAAAATGCGACTACTTAGCGACACGAATATGATTTGTTGGGCTTTTAAATTTTGAAGCCCAAACCCATTAAGAAAGGTGACAAAAATGCGACTACTTACCGATGCCGATTTGATTTGTTGGGCTTTTAAATTTCAAATCCCAAACCCATTATTATAGGTGACAAAAATGTGACTACTTACCGACATCAATTTGATTTGTTGGGCTTTTATATTTCGAAGCCCAAATCCATTATTAAATGTGTCAAAAAATGCGACTACTTAGCGACTACGGTTTGTTTTGTTAGGCTTTTAAATTTCGAGGCCCAAACCCAAATGATTAGGCGACTATTATGCGATTAGTTTGCGAATACTTTAGTGTTGAAAACCCTAAATCGAGTAATTTCTCTTCCATCCAAACACTTAGTCATTTTCGATCTATCTTCTTCTTCTTCTTCTCTCAAACCCTAATCCCCATTTTATCTCGATCTTCTTCTTCTTCTTCTTCTTCTTTAACCAAGCTTCTTCTGTATGAGTCTTTGTCTTTGTGTCTTCTAACAAGGATACAATTCGTACGCCTTTAAGATCCGGGTGAGGTTTAAATTCTTATACTCAATCATACACATGACATCAAGTCTTAGTCGAATCTAAAACACTAACCAAGCTTCTTCTTGCTTCTCAAAGCTTTCATGGTGTAGCCAAAGTCCATATGAGTCTTTGGCTTGACTGTGGTTCTCCTTTTTCTGAGTTCGCGAGCTGTGCGGTTGATGTTGTTGTTGAAAAGGAGGTTCTGGTTGCCTGTTGATCGAGTTCGCATACAGCAGAGCTGTACCTGGATCAAGAAGACAACAAGAAAAACACACAGTTAGTAACTGAAAAGAAAATTGAAAAAGAACTTGATCTAAGCAAGTCTGAAATCTTAAATGTAACAAACAAACACCCAATTGGCAACGGCGCCAAATTGATAATAGGTTTTTAAGTCAATTATCCTAAAACACCAATCATATCGTTGTAGTATTTTAGGTTGTCAATCCAAATGGGTGTAATGCTAACAATCAAGATGTGATCAGAAGTCACTAAGTCAAGTCAAGCATAACAGGTTTTGGTGTGTTCTAACAGTCCTAAGTGAACATGCAGAAAACAGAAAATCAAACAGAAACAGTAAAACACTCGACCAACACAGCTCTTTGTAGAGCACTGGGTGAGGTCGAGTGACAGGTCGAGTAACAGACAGAAAATGAAACAGGGATACTCGACTGCACAGTCTTTTGCCAGAAACCTGGGTGGTCGAGTACCAGGTCGAGTAACAGTAAAGAACTGCAGAAACTAAGCAACAGATGACAGGATGCAGTAAACAACAGTAGAGTAAACAATAAAATCAATCAGACAAAGAATTCCTATGGATGGGGTAATTGAGTAATTTCGTTTCCTCAGTTTACAGGTGATTGACATGCTCAATACATTAACCCTAGACAACAAGTTCATCAACCAAATCTAAGTGCCACCGCAACAGAGACTCTCAAGCTAACCTAGTCCCAGACTCAATCACCATTGACGAGAGCTAACCTAACAGGCATTACGAATCAACAAGTTAAAGCCAAAAACGCTCCCTACAACCAATACCTTGGTACAGGGTCACGAATCTCTGGAATTAGTGGTTCAGACATTTCATCGAACACCTTTTGGGCGCGGAAATGTCTGGGCTCAAATTCCAGTTGATCAGAAAGCAATAGGCATTAAGAACAACTAATCCAGAAGGGATCTATCAATCAATACTCAATCACCTAGCATACTGAGAATTCTACACTACTCTAACCCATCCTCAGAAACCTATTCACTACTCAGACATCATAACAGAAAGCATAAACATTGAACAAGTTGAAAACATGCTAGCAACAGTGTAACAGCAGGATGATAACAGAATGAACAACAGTAAACGAAATCAAGAACAAAAGCTGAATACTGAATAGATAAAGAGAAATCCGGATTACAAAAAGTCTAGAACACAAGGTCTGCGGAAATAAAACTAGGTAAAAAAACTTCTTGTCTGCGAAAATGAGAAGTACATGCTACTTATAGCCAAATATCCCGAAACCCTAATACTCAAAACGACAAAGTATTTGGACGGGTTAAGAACTGTACTCGACCCAGGTGGTCGAGTGAGAGGTCGAGTGAATAGCTGGAGTCTTCTTTTCTTCCTTGTGCTCGAGTGTCTGGTTGAGTGCGGAATGAAGAAGGCTCTGAAGCTTGTCATCGAGTATGAAGTCAAGTGTTGTGATGGCGATACTCGACCTCTAGGTTGAGTGACGAGGTCGAGTAGTGGTCTGGCAGTGAAGGTGAAGGCACTTGACCTGGGGGTCGAGTGATGTGATCGAGTGGTGTTAGAAGATACTCGACTTCCAGGTTGAGTGAAGAGGTCGAGTGGTGGTCTGATGATGGAGGTGAAGACACTCGACCTCATGGTCGAGTGAAGTGATCGAGTGATGGTCTGGTGATGGAGATGAGGGCACTCGACCTCGTGGTCGAGTGGTGAAGTGAAGTGGTGATGTCCTCTGCTCGACCTGGGGGTCGAGTGGTCTCTTGAGATCCTGAAGCTCCTACTCGACCTCTTGGTCGAGTGGTTTATCGTGATCAGGTCCGCTTCTTCCAAATAGCTCGTCAACAGCTCCAAATCACCTGAAATCAACGCAAATATGCAACATGCATGCAAAACTATCCTAAACATGCAAAGTGATGACAAATGATGTGAAATGGTATAAAACAGTGATGATATGATGCTAAAGTGATGACAAATGGATTCTCAAACATGCAAAATACACACTTATCACTGCGGTAGGAGAGGTTGGGGTTGTTGGTTTTGAAGTTGTTGTACCCTTTGTAGCCACTCTGGTTGTTGATGTAGCTGACTTCTTCCAACTGGTTGCCCTTCCCATCTTGGACTTGATACTGCTCGTCATCAACAAGGAAGTACACATGCTTCTGCTGGCGAAGAAAGAATCCTGTCCTTCCTGTGTTTGTCATCAGAGTCAGCTGTGCTTCTGATGGTCCTATCATAGTCCTCGTTGTAATTACCATCTGATTGAGCTAAGTTCTCAACCAATTCCCATCCTTCTTCAACATCCTTGTTCTGGAAATTCCCATTGCTGGCGGTATCCAGAAGCATTCTGATGCGTGGTAGAACTCCTCTGTAAAGAGTGCTGAGCAGAGAGGCTTTAGTGAAGCCATGATAGCAGGTGGTGCAATTCCTTTCCGCTAATGGTGATCATGTGGTGCATCTCCAGCACCAATGTTAGCAGGGCCATTTTGTTGATTCTGTTCGTCAGCCATTTCGAGTGGTTGCTGTGTTATTTGGTTGGGTGTGTTTCTCCTTTCTCTGAGTTCACGAGCTATGCGGTCGATGTTGTCGTTGAAAAGGAGGTTCTGATTGCCTATTGATTGAGTTTACATATAGTAGAGGTGTACCTGGATCAAGAAGACAACAAGAAAAACACACAGTTAGCAACAGAATTGAAAATTGAAAAAGAACTTAATCTAAGCAAGTCTGAAATCTCAAAAGTAACAAACAAACACCCAATTGGCAACGGCGCCAAATTGATAATAGGTTTTTAGTCAATTAAACCTAAAGCACTATCATGTCGATGTAGTATTTTAGATTGTCAATCCAAATGGGTGTGATGCTAACAATCAAGATGTGATCAGAAGTCACTAAGTCAAGCCAAGCAATAACGGGTTTTGGTGTGTTCTAGCAGCCCTAAGTGAACATGCAGAAAACAGAAAATCAAGCAGAAACAATAAAGCACTCGACCAACACAGCTCGTTGCAGAGCACTAGGTGTGGTCGAGTGACAGGTCGAGTAACAGACAGAAAATGTAGCAAGGATACTCGACTGCACAGTCTGTTGCCAAACAACTGGGTGGTCGAGTATCAGGTCGAGTAACAGTAAAGAATTGCAGGAACTAAGCAACATCTGACAAGATAAAGATAAAGAATTCCCAAGGATGGGGTAATTGAGTAATTTCGTTTCCTCAGTTTACAGGTGATTGACATGCTCAATAAATTATCCCTAGACAACACGTTCATTAACCAAATCTAAGTGCCACCGCAATAGAGACCCTCAAGTTAAACTAGTCCCAGACTCAATCACCATTGACGAGAGCCAACCTAACAGGCATTACAAATCAACAAGTTAAAGCCAAAACGCTCCCTGTAACCAATACCTTGGTACAGAGCATGGAATCTCTGGAATTAGTGGTTCGGACATTTCATCGAACACCTTTTGGGTGCGGAAATGTCTGGGCTCAAATTCCAGTTGATCAGAAAGCAATAGGCATTAAGAACAACTAATCCAGAAGGGATCTATCAATCAAACTCAACCACCTAGCATACTGAGAATTCTAAACTACTTTAACCCATCTTCAGAAACCTATTCACTACTCAGACATCATTGTAGAGAACATAAACGTTGAACAGAATAAAAACATGATAACAACAGTTTAATAGCAAGATGCTAACAGGATGAACAACAGTAAACGAAATCAAGAACAAATACTGAATACTGAATACTGAATACTGAATAGATAAAGAGAAATCCAAATTACAAAAGGTCAAGAACACAGTGTCTACGGAATAAAACTAGATAAAAACTTGTTCTCGAAAATGTAAAGTACAAGCTACTTATAGCAAAATATTCTGAAATTCTAATACTCAAAACGACGCAGTATTGGGACGGATTAAGAACTGTACTCAACCAAGGTGGTCGCGTGAGAGGTCGAGTGATAAGCTGGAATCTTCTTTTCTTCCTTGTGCTCGAGTGTCTGGTTGAGTGCGGAATGGAGAAGACTCTGAAGCTCGACATCTAGTATGTAGTCGAGTGGTGGTGATGGTGATACTCGACTTCCAGGTAGAATGGTGTGATCAAGTGATGGTCAGGTGGTGGAGGTGAAGATAGTCGACCTGGGGGTCGAGTGATGAGGTGAAGTGGTGAAGTATACTCGACCTGGTGGTCGAGTGGTGTGTTGAGGTCGTGAAGCGTCTACTCGACCTGGAGGTCGAGTGGTTTGGCATGATCAACTCCGCTTCTTCCAATTAGCTCATCAACAGCTCCGAATCACCTGAAAATAACACAAATATGCAACATGCATGCAAAACTATCGTAAACATGCAAAGTGATGACAAATGATTAGGAATGGTATAAAACACTGACGATATGATGCTAAAATGATGACAAATGGATGCTCAAAACATGCAAAATACACACTTATCACTTTCTCCCAATTCAAAACCAGATTTTTCTCCTCGCTTCTCGCTAATACTAAGCAAAAATTCTCTAAGCAATCCTCAAACGATGATCTATAAACTGAAAAATCATCCATGAAGACCTCCATGATATCCTCAATCATGTCTATGAAGATAGACATCATTCCTCTCTGAAATGTTGTAGGAGCATTACAAAGCCCGAAAGGCATTCTCCGATAAGCAAATGTATTATAGGGGCAGGTGAAATTCGTTTTCTCCTAGTCATCTGGGTGAATCGGGATTTGAAAGAATCTTGATTATCCATCAAAAAGCAATAGTACTTATGATTTGCTAACCACTCCAGCATCTAATCGATAAATGGTAAAGGGAAGTGGTCTTTCCTTGTGGCAGCATTCAGCTTTCTATAATCAATGCACATCTTATGGCTTGTGATAGTCCGAGTAGGAATCAGCTCGTCTTTCTCGTTTTTGACCACAGAAACTCCTCCTTTCTTAGGAACTACATGAACTCGACTAACCCAACTGCTATCTGAAATCAGATAGATGTTCCCTGCTTCCAACAGCTTCATAATCTCTTTCTTAACCACTTCTTTCAGATTCGGATTCAGTCTGCTCTTATGTTCAACTGGAGACTTAGACTCATCCTCAAGGCGAATCCTATGCATGCATACATCAGGAGAGATACCTGCAATGTCATCAAGAGATTAGCCAAGAGCTTTGCAATGATTGCGAGAAGCTAGAAGAAGCTTGGTTAGTGTTTTGGAGTCGAATATGACTTGATGTCATGTGTATGATTGAGTATAAGAACTTAAACCGCAACCCGATCTTAAAAGCCTAAGTAGTGTTTCCTTGTTAGAAGATACAAAGCCAAAGACTCATATGGACTTTGGCCACACCATGAAAGCTTTGAGAAGCAAGAAGAAGCTTGGTTAGTGTTTTGGAGTTGAATAAGACTTGATGTCATGTATATGATTGAGTATAAGAACTTAAACCGCACCCGGATCTTAAAGGCGTAAGAGTTTTATCCTTGTTTGAAGACACAAAGACAAAGACTCATACGAACTTCGACTACACCATCAAAGCTTTGAGAAGCGAGAAGAAGCTTGGTTAGTGTTTTGGAGTCGAATATGACTTGATGTCATGTGTATGATTGAGTATAAGAACTTAAACCGCAACCTGATCTTAAAAGCCTATGTAGTGTTTCCTTGTTAGAAGACACAAAGCCAAAGACTCATACGGACTTTGGCTACACCATGAAAGCTTTGAGAAGCTAGAAGAAGCTTGGTTTGTGTTTTGGAGTCGAATATGACTTGATGTCATGTGTATGATTGAGTATAAGAACTTAAACCGCAACCGGATCTTAAGAGCGTAAGAATTGTATCCTTGTTAGAAAACACAAAGCCAAAGACTCATACCGACTTTGGCTACACCATGAAAGCTTTGAGAAGCAAGAAGAAGGTTTGTTAGTGTTTTGGAGTCGAATATGACTTGATGTCATGTGTATGATTGAGTATAAGAACTTAAACCGCAACCTGATCTTAAAAGCCTATGTAGTGTTTCCTTGTTAGAAGATACAAAGCCAAAGACTCATACGGACTTTGGCTACACCATGAAAGCTTTGAGAAGCTAGAAGAAGCTTGGTTAGTGTTTTGGAGTCGAATATGACTTGATGTCATGTGTATGATTGAGTATAAGAACTTAAACCGCAACCGGATCTTAAGAGCGTAAGAATTGTATCCTTGTTAGAAGACACAAAGCTAAAGACTCATACCGACTTTGGCTACACCATGAAAGCTTTGAGAAGCAAGAAGAAGGTTTGTTAGTGTTTTGGAGTCGAATATGACTTGATGTCATGCGTATGATTGAGTATAAGAACTTAAACCGCAACCTGATCTTAAAAGCCTATGTAGTGTTTCCTTGTTAGAAGATACAAAGCCAAAGACTCATACGGACTTTGGCTACACCATGAAAGCTTTGAGAAGCTAGAAGAAGCTTGGTTAGTGTTTTGGAGTCGAATATGACTTGATGTCATGTGTATGATTGAGTATAAGAACTTACACCGCTACCCGATCTTAAAAGCCTAAGTACTGTTTCCTTGTTAGAAGACACAAAGCCAAAGACTCATATGGACTTTGGCTACACCATGAAATCTTTGAGAAGCAAGAAGAAGGTTGGTTAGTGTTTTGGTGTCGAATATGACTTGATGTCATGTGTGTGATTGAGTATAAGAACTTAAACCGCAACCGGATCTTAAAGGCATAAGAATTGTATCCTTGTTAGAAGACACAAAGCGAAAGACTCATACGGACTTTGGCTACACCATGAAAGCTTTGAGAAGCAAGAAGAAGGTTGGTTAGTGTTTTGGAGTCGAATATGACTTGATGTCATGTGTATGATTGAGTATAAGAACTTAAACCGCAACCTGATCTTAAAAGCCTATGTAGTGTTTCCTTGTTAGAAGATACAAAGCCAAAGACTCAATCATACGCATGACATCAAGTCATATTCGACTCCAAAACACTAACCAACCTTCTTCTTGCTTCTCAAAGCTTTCATGGTGTAGCCAAAGTCGGTATGAGTCTTTGGCTTTGTGTCTTCTAACAAGGATACAATTCTTACGCTCTTAAGATCCGGTTGCGGTTTAAGTTCTTATACTCAATCATACACATGACATCAAGTCATATTCGACTCCAAAACACTAACCAAGCTTCTTCTAGCTTCTCAAAGCTTTCATGGTGTAGCCAAAGTCCGTATGAGTCTTTGGCTTTGTATCTTCTAACAAGGAAACACTACATAGGCTTTTATGATCAGGTTGCGGTTTAAGTTCTTATACTCAATCATACACATGACATCAAGTCATATTCGACTCCAAAACACTAACAAACCGTCTTCTTGCTTCTCAAAGCTTTCATGGTGTAGCCAAAGTCGGTATGAGTCTTTGGCTTTGTGTCTTCTAAGGAGGATACAATTCTTACGCTTTTAAGATCCGGTTGCGGTTTAAGTTCTTATACTCAATCATACACATGACATCAAGTCATATTCGACTCCAAAACACTAACCAAGCTTCTTCTAACTTCTCAAAGGTATCATGGTGTAGCCAAAGGCCGTATGAGTCTTTGGCTTTGTATCTTCTAACAAGGAAACACTACTTAGGCTTTTAAGATCGGGTTGTGGTTTAAGTTCTTATACTCAATCATACACATGACATCAAGTCATATTCGACTCCAAACACTAACCAAGCTTCTTCTTGCTTCTCAAAGATTTCATGGTGTAGCCAAAGTCCGTATGAGTCTTTGGCTTTGTGTCTTCTAACAAGGAAACACTACATAGGCTTTTAAGATCAGGTTGCGGTTTAAGTTCTTATACTCAATTATACACATGACATCAAGTCATATTCGACTCCAAAACACTAACCAAGCTTCTTCTCGATTCTCAAAGCTTTGATGGTGTAGTCGAAGTCCGTATGAGTCTTTGTCTTTGTACCTTCAAACAAGGATAAAACTCTTACGCCTTTAAGATTCGGTTGCGGTTAAGTTCTTATACTCAATCATATACATGACATCAAGTCTTATTCGACTCCAAAACACTAACCAAGCTTCTTCTTGCTTCTCAAAGCTTTCATGGTGTGGCCAAAGTCCATATGAGTCTTTGGCTGTGTATCTTCTAACAAGGAAACACTACTTAGGCTTTTAAGATCGTGTTGCGGTTTAAGTTCTTATACTCAATCATACACATGACATCAAGTCATATTCGACTCCAAAACACAAACCAAGCTTCTTCTAGCTTCTCAAAGCTTTCACGGTGTAGCCAAAGTACGTATGAGTCTTTGGCTTTGTATCTTCTAACAAGGAAACACTACATAGGCTTTTAAGATCAGGTTGCGGTTTAAGTTCTTATACTCAATCATAAACATGAGATCAAGTCATATTCGACTCCAAAACACTAACCAAGCTTCTTCTCGCTTCTCAATGCTTTGATGGTGTAGTCAAAGTCCATATGAGTCTTTGTCTTTGTGTCTTCTAACAAGGATACAATTCTTACGCCTTTAAGATCTGGGTGCGGTTTAAATTCTTATACTCGATCATATACATGACATCAAGTCTTATTCGACTCCAAAACACAAACCAAGCTTCTTCTTGCTTCTCAAATCTTTCATGGTGTAGCCAAAGTCCATATTAGTCTTTGGCTTTGAGTCTTCTAACAAGGAAACAGTACTTAGGCTTTTAAGATCGGGTTGTGGTGTAAGTTCTTATACTCAATCATACACATGACATCAAGTCATATTCGACTCCAAAACACTAACCAAGCTTCTTCTAGCTTCTCAAAGCTTTCATGGTGTAGCCAAAGTCCGTATGAGTCTTTGGCTTTGTATCTTCTAACAAGGAAACACTACATAGGCTTTTAAGATCAGGTTGCGGTTTAAGTTCTTATACTCAATCATACGCATGACATCAAGTCATATTCGACTCCAAAACACTAACAAACCTTCTTCTTGCTTCTCAAAGCTTTCATGGTGTAGCCAAAGTCGGTATGAGTCTTTAGCTTTGTGTCTTCTAACAAGGATACAATTCTTACGCTCTTAAGATCCGGTTGCGGTTTAAGTTCTTATACTCAATCATACACATGACATCAAGTCATATTCGACTCCAAAACACTAACCAAGCTTCTTCTAGCTTCTCAAAGCTTTCATGGTGTAGCCAAAGTCCGTATGAGTCTTTGGCTTTGTATCTTCTAACAAGGAAACACTACATAGGCTTTTAAGATCAGGTTGCGGTTTAAGTTCTTATACTCAATCATACACATGACATCAAGTCATATTCGACTCCAAAACACTAACAAACCTTCTTCTTGCTTCTCAAAGCTTTCATGGTGTAGCCAAAGTCGGTATGAGTCTTTGGCTTTGTGTTTTCTAACAAGGATACAATTCTTACGCTCTTAAGATCCGGTTGCGGTTTAAGTTCTTATACTCAATCATACACATGACATCAAGTCATATTCGACTCCAAAACACAAACCAAGCTTCTTCTAGCTTCTCAAAGCTTTCATGGTGTAGCCAAAGTCCGTATGAGTCTTTGGCTTTGTGTCTTCTAACAAGGAAACACTACATAGGCTTTTAAGATCAGGTTGCGGTTTAAGTTCTTATACTCAATCATACACATGAGATCAAGTCATATTCGACTCCAAAACACTAACCAAGCTTCTTCTCGCTTCTCAAAGCTTTGATGGTGTTGTCGAAGTCCGTATGAGTCTTTGTCTTTGTGTCTTCTAACAAGGATACAATTCTTACGCCTTGAAGATCCTGGTGCGGTTTAAATTCTTATACTCAATCATACACATGACATCAAGTCTTAGTCGACTCTAAAACACTAACCAAGCTTCTTCTTGCTTCTCAAAGCTTTCATGGTGTAGCCAAAGTCCATATGAGTCTTTGGCTTTGTGTCTTCTAACAAGGAAACACTACTTAGGCTTTGAAGATCGGGTTGCGGTTTAAGTTGTTATACTCAATCATACACATGACATCAAGTCATATTCGACTCCAAAACACTAATCAACCTTCTTCTTGCTTCTCAAAGCTTTCATGGTGTAGCCAAAGTCCATATGAGTCTTTGGCTTTGTGTCTTCTAACAAGGAAACACTACTTAGGCTTTTAAGATCGGGTTGCGGTGTAAGTTCTTATACTCAGTCATCCACATGACATCAAGTCATATTCGACTCCAAAACACAAACCAAGCTTCTTCTTGCTTCTCAAAGCTTTCACGGTGTAGCCAAAGTACGTATGAGTCTTTGGCTTTGTATCTTCTAACAAGGAAACACTACATAGGCTTTTAAGATCAGGTTGCGGTTTAAGTTCTTATACTCAATCATACACATGAGATCAAGTCATATTCGAATCCAAAACACTAACCAAGCTTCTTCTCGCTTCTCAAAGCTTTGATGGTGTAGTTTAAGTCCGTATGAGTCCTTGTCTTTGTGTCTTCTAACAAGGATACAATTCTTACGCCTTTAAGATCCGGGTGCGGTTTAAATTCTTATATTCAATCATACACATGACATCAAGTCTTAGTCGACTCTAAAACACTAACCAAGCTTCTTCTTGCTTCTCAAAGCTTTCATGGTGTAGCCAAAGTCCATATGAGTCTTTGGCTTTGTGTCTTCTAACAAGGAAACACTACTTAGGCTTTTAAGATCGGGTTGCGGTGTAAGTTCTTATACTCAATCATACACATGACATCAAGTCATATTCGACTCCAAAACACTAACCAAGCTTCTTCTAGCTTCTCAAAGCTTTCATGGTGTAGCCAAAGTCCGTATGAGTCTTTGGCTTTGTATCTTCTAACAAGGAAACACTACATAGGCTTTTAAGATCAGGTTGCGGTTTAAGTTCTTATACTCAATCATACACATGACATCAAGTCATATTCGACTCCAAAACACTAACCAACCTTCTTCTTGCTTCTCAAAGCTTTCATGGTGTAGCCAAAGTCGGTATGAGTCTTTGGCTTTGTGTCTTCTAACAAGGATACAATTCTTACGCTTTTAAGATCCGGTTGCGGTTTAAGTTCTTATACTCAATCATACACATGACATCAAGTCATATTCGACTCCAAAACACTAACCAAGCTTCTTCTAGCTTCTCAAAGCTTTCATGGTGTAGCCAAAGGTCGTATGAGTCTTTGGCTTTGTATCTTCTAACAAGGAAACACTACTTAGGCTTTTAAGATCGGGTTGTGGTTTAAGTTCTTATACTCAATCATACACATGACATCAAGTCATATTCGACTCCAAACACTAACCAAGCTTCTTCTTGCTTCTCAAAGATTTCATGGTGTAGCCAAAGTCCGTATGAGTCTTTGGCTTTGTGTCTTCTAACAAGGAAACACTACATAGGCTTTTAAGATCAGGTTGCGGTTTAAGTTCTTATACTCAATTATACACATGACATCAAGTCATATTTGACTCCAAAACACTAACCAAGCTTCTTCTCGATTCTCAAAGCTTTGATGGTGTAGTCGAAGTCCGTATGAGTCTTTGTCTTTGTGTCTTCAAACAAGGATAAAACTCTTACGCCTTTAAGATCCGGGTGCGGTTAAGTTCTTATACTCAATCATATACATGACATCAAGTCTTATTCGACTCCAAAACACTAACCAAGCTTCTTCTTGCTTCTCAAAGCTTTCATGGTGTGGCCAAAGTCCATATGAGTCTTTGGCTGTGTATCTTCTAACAAGGAAACACTACTTAGGCTTTTAAGATCGTGTTGCGGTTTAAGTTCTTATACTCAATCATACACATGACATCAAGTCATATTCGACTCCAAAACACAAAACAAGCTTCTTCTAGCTTCTCAAAGCTTTCACGGTGTAGCCAAAGTACGTATGAGTCTTTGGCTTTGTATCTTCTAACAAGGAAACACTACATAGGCTTTTAAGATCAGGTTGCGGTTTAAGTTCTTATACTCAATCATACACATGAGATCAAGTCATATTCGACTCCAAAACACTAACCAAGCTTCTTCTCGCTTCTCAATGCTTTGATGGTGTAGTCGAAGTCCATATGAGTCTTTGTCTTTGTGTCTTCTAACAAGGATACAATTCTTACGCCTTTAAGATCTGGGTGCGGTTTAAATTCTTATACTCGATCATATACATGACATCAAGTCTTATTCGACTCCAAAACACTAACCAAGCTTCTTCTTGCTTCTCAAATCTTTCATGGTGTGGCCAAAGTCCATATGAGTCTTTGGCTTTGTATCTTCTAACAAGGAAACACTACTTAGGCTTTTAAGATCGGGTTGCGGTTTAAGTTCTTATACTCAATCATACACATGACATCAAGTCATATTCGACTCCAAAACACTAACCAAGCTTCTTCTAGCTTCTCAAAGCTTTCATGTTGTAGCCAAAGTCCGTATGAGTCTTTGGCTTTGTCTCTTCTAACAAGGATACAACTCTTACGCCTTTAAGATCCGGTTGCGGTTTAAGTTCTTATACTCAATCACACACATGACATCAAGTCATATTCGACACCAAAACACTAACCAACCTTCTTCTTGCTTCTCAAAGATTTCATGGTGTAGCCAAAGTCCATATGAGTCTTTGGCTTTGTGTCTTCTAACAAGGAAACAGTACTTAGGCTTTTAAGATCGGGTTGCGGTGTAAGTTCTAATACTCAATCATACACATGACATCAAGTCATATTCGACTCCAAAACACTAACCAAGCTTCTTCTAGCTTCTCAAAGCTTTCATGGTGTAGCCAAAGTCCGTATGAGTCTTTGGCTTTGTATCTTCTAACAAGGAAACACTACATAGGCTTTTAAGATCAGGTTGCGGTTTAAGTTCTTATACTCAATCATACGCATGACATCAAGTCATATTCGACTCCAAAACACAAACAAACCTTCTTCTTGCTTCTCAAAGCTTTCATGGTGTAGCCAAAGTCGGTATGAGTCTTTAGCTTTGTGTCTTCTAACAAGGATACAATTCTTACGCTCTTAAGATCCGGTTGCGGTTTAAGTTCTTATACTCAATCATACACATGACATCAAGTCATATTCGACTCCAAAACACTAACCAAGCTTCTTCTAGCTTCTCAAAGCTTTCATGGTGTAGCCAAAGTCCGTATGAGTCTTTGGCTTTGTATCTTCTAACAAGGAAACACTACATAGGCTTTTAAGATCAGGTTGCGGTTTAAGTTCTTATACTCAATCATACACATGACCTCAAGTCATATTCGACTCCAAAACACTAACAAACCTTCTTCTTGCTTCTCAAAGCTTTCATGGTGTAGCCAAAGTCGGTATGAGTCTTTGGCTTTGTGTCTTCTAACAAGGATACAATTCTTACGCTCTTAAGATCCGGTTGCGGTTTAAGTTCTTATACTCAATCATACACATGACATCAAGTCATATTCGACTCCAAAACACAAACCAAGCTTCTTCTAGCTTCTCAAAGCTTTCATGGTGTAGCCAAAGGTCGTATGAGTCTTTGGCTTTGTATCTTCTAACAAGGAAACACTACTTAGGCTTTTAAAATCGGGTTGTGGTTTAAGTTCTTATACTCAATCATACACATGACATCAAGTCATATTCGACTCCAAACACTAACCAAGCTTCTTCTTGCTTCTCAAAGATTTCATGGTGTAGCCAAAGTCCGTATGAGTCTTTGGCTTTGTGTCTTCTAACAAGGAAACACTACATAGGCTTTTAAGATCAGGTTGCGGTTTAAGTTCTTATACTCAATCATACACATGAGATCAAGTCATATTCGACTCCAAAACACTAACCAAGCTTCTTCTCGCTTCTCAAAGCTTTGATGGTGTTGTCGAAGTCCGTATGAGTCTTTGTCTTTGTGTCTTCTAACAAGGATACA
>JAEFBK010000085.1:0-21757 GCA_019202795.1 Arabidopsis thaliana x Arabidopsis arenosa
GAGAGAGAGAGAGAGAGAGAGAAATCATAAACCAGAGTTTGATTTTTCAGGGAGATGACGAGAGACGTACGGAATGGTGGTAAATGAAATCGGCGAAGCTCGGAGGAAGTTGAGTGGACGCCGGAGAAGGTCGATTCAGGCGGAGAGAACAGGAGGTCGACTTAGGGATCTTAGCTTCAAACTCAATTGGGCGATTTTAAGTTTTATTGAACGACAACATGAAGCCCAATTATTTGAAATTGTAGAGTCCAATCATTTTAATCTAACCCAATTGTAATCTGTAGTAATAAAACAACTCAGGGTTTGACTAGTTTAAACGCAATAGTTGCGGTTGCGGTTGTGAAAGGTTGCGGAAGCTGGCGATTGCGGTTTTAAACGTTATTTAGCGTTTTAACTGACTGGTTAAGCGGTTGAAAACAGGTGCGCTTGCGGCGTTGTAATAAATATTTTATATATTATTTATGGTTATATTTCTTATCGGGTTATAAATTTTTTTGAACCAACATATTTTGACCCCATCAAATAATTTTCCTAGATCCGCCACTGCCCACATCGCTTAGAGCTAAAAGAATGATTGAGGAAGCAGACTATAAAACAAGATGTGGAGCAATTGAGAAAAGTACTTACCTGGACGGGTCGGCTTGTGATCGAAAACACGAGTGGCCTAAGCTATTGCATATTGCTTAGCTTAAGGTCTCCCCAAGTGGGAGAGTCTCCGTCATTATTTGTGGAAGGGACCGCGCGATATTGCTTTCGCGCGGTCCCTTCCATTAATAGTCTCACTTTGTTTTTACATGTTTACATTTTTAAGTTAAGTTATAAGGTAATCTCTTATTAAGAATGTTAAGTTTCGATATGTTATTGATGCGGACATCCAAATCAAACCAAACCGGGAGCATACCAAACCAACCGATACATGTATCAAACCGGTTAATATGGAGCATTTTGGAGGATTCTTTCCCAAATGGAGTCCTAATCAAGCACAAGGCCTAGGGTTAATTATTCACCAGCAAATTAACTCTAAGAAGACTAATGATGGTTCAAGAGGAATCAAAGACCAGCGAGCCGAGTCACCATGTTGTGAGAATTTGACCGTTGCACTCTTTTTCCCTTATCTAGGGTTTGTCCCAATGGGTTTACCTAGAAAGGTTTTTAACGAGGCAACATCAAGTCATCAAGGAGTCATCCACCAAGCAATTGATTCAAAGATGTTACAAGTACATATAGCTAATGTACTTGCTGACAGACCGGCTGAACTACTCGCTGAACTACTTGCTGAACTACTTTCTGAAGTACTGCGCCAATTGAAGTCAAACAAGGAAAGCTTCCTTATTCTACATTTGGACGTGCCTCAAAGCTTTATTTGGCGACCTGGAGAGTATCTAGATCACTTAGAGGCTTCACTACACGCTCTAAGATACACCACACCACATTTGATCAAGCGGATCAATTATGAGCTCTACTTACCATATTTGGACCCGATTGTCATCAATGTCCCGTGGATCTTCCCCCTTTTGTTTGAGCGTCCACTTAAGATATTCCAGAGCATCAAGAAGCTTCCAAGACGTCACAACTTCCTCCCCAAGTTGACAAGATACAAGGCACACCTCACTTGCCTTATTTGGACATATTCTACAATTAATGTCCAACGGCCATATCTCTTTAATGCTGCGATTTATTTCTTGTTTTAGAGTAGTAGAATATTGTACATGAGCCTATATAAGCTCATTATTTCGTTCATTGTAAGCCACCCTTGAATATTGAAAGTTAATACAAAGTTTGTTCTTCTTCACAAAGTTTGAGTCTTTGTGTGTTCTTATTCATTAGAGTTTAAGTGAGTGATTCACTTCTATTCTCTTGAAGCCTCGGATCAGCTTGTTTGAGTGATTCAAACAATCTAGTTCGACCACCGATTGAGCGAGTCAATCACCCCTTTATCCATCATTTCCCCTTGAATTGATCCCACACGAGAGAAGCGACCGCCATCGTGTCAGATTTCCATCTTCGACCATCTTTCCTTCACAAGAGAGAAGCGATCGCCAGCTTGTGAAGCCGCCATATCTATCCCATACAAGTCTCACCACCGATTCTTGTATCATCTGGTATCAGAGCATTGGTTTGCTCGTCCCTTGCCAGGTTCTATCGTTTCCTTTATATTCTGCATTAGTTTCTGAATCAGTTTCTGTACTAGTTCAGTTTCTGTTTATTTAATTAAAAAAAAAAAAAAAAAAATTCTCGTTTAGTTTATTTCCTTTTCGTAATCTTATTAGTTATAATCATAAAAAAAAAAAAAAAGAAAATAAAAATCAGTTGGTCCTTTTTTTGTTTGAATTAAAAAAAAAAAAAAAAGAAGACTTCTATTTTACTTTCTTGTCTTAATTTTTCTTTCCATATTTTCTGATTTGAGAATTGATACGCTTCCTTCTTTTTTTGTTTTGCGAGATCTTCCATCAAGAGAAAACAGAGGAAACGCCATGGAAGATTATTCAGAAGAAGAAGAAGGACTTTATGAGTCCAGCCCCTATGAATCCGAGTTTGATGAGCCAAGCCAAAGTTGGCTTGATGAAGAGGCTTCCAACGAAGCACCACCATGGCCTGGAGATGATTACATCAGTTCTGATTGTGGAGAAGAACCGGATGATGAAGAACTGGCACCAGAACCAGAACTGCCTGACTCATACAACACCAATAAAGGCTATTCTAAACCATGGATTACATTTAATGATGATTTTTGCAGCCATGGTTCAAAATCTCCATTGACTCGAGGTATTTCTTTTTCAGGAAAAGAGAATTATCTCAAGTGGGAAGAAGACATGGACTATAAAGGGGCAACAACGAAGGGATACCATTACCAACGTCCTCGAAGGCGTGAAGAGAAGCCCGACCACCATATCTTGTCACACCAAGGGCCTACAACCTCACGTCCAACAAAACCAAGAGACAAACACTTTCACACAAACCCACGAGTAGTACATGAAGTAACTCAAGAAGTGACTCAAGGAGCATCAATTTGGCCTAAACCGCATCCCCGTGGTAGACGTGACTACCTAGCTGAGAGAGACTCAAGGACCAGTAAGCTAAGAGGAGGCAAGCTGAAACATGGCGTTAGTCGAGACCCACTGTTATCCAATCCCACCCGAAGCTACAAGACAAAACTCAGGTTATCTCTAAACAATGGTTATGAATATTTTGGACCTGAATGTTTTGAGTTTACAGGACGTGAAAGAGATTATCTGCAATGGGAACTCAACATGGATAAGTACTTTAGGTACTATTCCATTCCCAAAGAAGAGAGGCTCAACTATTGTCTTGAACAACTCATGGGAAGCGCAAAACGTTGGTGGGACCGAGAAGAAAAAGATAGACGATGGTTCAAGGAGCCAGCACTTAAAACGTGGGGACAACTAAAGTTGCTTATGAGGGAGAGATATGCACCTCACATGCTTTCCCAGCCTGTTCAAAACACTTACCTTCCAAAGGAACCAAGCCCCATACCAGTGCTTGAACCACATGCTGAACCACACGCTGAACTACAACAAGGTAAGTCCTCTAATTCTTTAAAATCAAATGAACCAACATGCTATAGATGTCATAAGAGGGGACATTTTGCTGCAACTTGCTCTAAGAGACAAGTAGAGGATGTCATACCACTAGAGCTGAAAGTGAATGCATCTAACTCCAATGATTGTTTAGTGAATTCAAGTTTAGATATTCCCAATTCTAGATTAATGCGCTTGTCTTTGCCAAAGGTTATTGATGCAGGTCTATGTTGCATGGATGACACATCTAAAGAAGTAGACCACAACGCAGCAACTCTAAAGGAAGTTGAGAATGGCATAAGTTTTGAGGAAAAACTTTCGGAAACAACAACAACATCACAAGTTTGCCGAAATAAGATGTATGATCAAGCAGCCCTCAAAGGACGTGTGATGATACATCCATGTTCAACACCAGCTGATCTTGCTTCTAAGATCATCCACATCAAGGCTGAATTGATACCGAACACCTTACATGGTACACAAGTAAGCGAAACTTACTATCTTGTTCGATATTGGCATTATCTTATATTCGAAAGGAGTTTCAACAACCCTATCCATATCATTTCAAGTATGATGCACTTGATCTTGTCTTTGAGTGCCAGTGAAAGTACAGGTACCATAAAGATTTGCGAAGATCAAAGAGAAGCCACAACAATGTTACGGTTACTCTCGGATCAAAGCAAACAAGAAGTTGATTCTGGTCTAACACATGAAAAGGTTCAAAGTAACTTATTTCATTATGTTTATGAACGTCCCTTGACTGCCTTAATACACTTGTCTTGTGCCAAAAGTGTTGAGACCCATGTAGGTAATAAGGAGACACATGTGGATCCAAAAGAGGGATCAACAACGAATGATGTTGTGCAGCAATATCAAGAGCTTTTGATGTGCAAATCTGTCTCTAAGGAGAATGGAATTGTTACCAACAACATCCTGCTGCAAGAAGAACCACCGGACCAGCCATCAAATCAACAAACCAAGTTGATTTCGAAAAATACACTCACCGAGGATCTAAGTCAGGTAAATAAGCTATTACTTCTAATTGTTTCTAGCGATTCGAATGATGTGATAATAAACTTGTTAATCCTTAAAGAGTGTGAGAAAATAGTAGATCTTTTAAATAAATCTATGGAACTAATTTCTTGTCTTAGGACATATCAAGTAGCTGATCTACTTTCTGACATACTTTCTGAATCACTTTGTGGAAAAGAAATGGTTCAATCCGAAATTGGTTTACTTGTTTATATTGATCCCATGACTGTTTTAATGCACTTGTTTCTTGCCCAAAGTGTTGATGAACTTGCAGGTACCAACAAAAAACACATGGAACATAAAGGTGATTCACCGGAAGTGAGGAAAGTCAACGACCAAATTCAAAACCAAAGTGAACCAGCACCATTGATGCTAACACCCTCTATCATGAAGACTAGAAGAGTTTCAAACTCTTGCTTAATCAAAGAGGAACCGCCGGATTTTAAAGCTCAAGCCCAAACCCGAGGAGGAGTTAATCAAGAAACACGACAACTACAAGCACCGGATCAAAACAGAGGAGTGATCCTATCTTTCTTGCTCAAAGGAGAGCCACCCGATGCACCATGCATCATCAAACCGCCACCCTACCAAGGTAAGACCCTAGCCTCCCAAAATCGAATGAAAGCTAACTTGCTTTCTCTTGGTGCAGATTGTACAGTTTCGAGGTCGAAACTTTTTCAAGGGAGAGGGTATGATGCGGACATCCAAATCAAACCAAACCGGGAGCATACCAAACCAACCGATACATGTATCAAACCGGTTAATATGGAGCATTTTGGAGGATTCTTTCCCAAATGGAGTCCTAATCAAGCACAAGGCCTAGGGTTAATTATTCACCAGCAAATTAACTCTAAGAAGACTAATGATGGTTCAAGAGGAATCAAAGACCAGCGAGCCGAGTCACCATGTTGTGAGAATTTGACCGTTGCACTCTTTTTCCCTTATCTAGGGTTTGTCCCAATGGGTTTACCTAGAAAGGTTTTTAACGAGGCAACATCAAGTCATCAAGGAGTCATCCACCAAGCAATTGATTCAAAGATGTTACAAGTACATATAGCTAATGTACTTGCTGACAGACCGGCTGAACTACTCGCTGAACTACTTGCTGAACTACTTTCTGAAGTACTGCGCCAATTGAAGTCAAACAAGGAAAGCTTCCTTATTCTACATTTGGACGTGCCTCAAAGCTTTATTTGGCGACCTGGAGAGTATCTAGATCACTTAGAGGCTTCACTACACGCTCTAAGATACACCACACCACATTTGATCAAGCGGATCAATTATGAGCTCTACTTACCATATTTGGACCCGATTGTCATCAATGTCCCGTGGATCTTCCCCCTTTTGTTTGAGCGTCCACTTAAGATATTCCAGAGCATCAAGAAGCTTCCAAGACGTCACAACTTCCTCCCCAAGTTGACAAGATACAAGGCACACCTCACTTGCCTTATTTGGACATATTCTACAATTAATGTCCAACGGCCATATCTCTTTAATGCTGCGATTTATTTCTTGTTTTAGAGTAGTAGAATATTGTACATGAGCCTATATAAGCTCATTATTTCGTTCATTGTAAGCCACCCTTGAATATTGAAAGTTAATACAAAGTTTGTTCTTCTTCACAAAGTTTGAGTCTTTGTGTGTTCTTATTCATTAGAGTTTAAGTGAGTGATTCACTTCTATTCTCTTGAAGCCTCGGATCAGCTTGTTTGAGTGATTCAAACAATCTAGTTCGACCACCGATTGAGCGAGTCAATCACCCCTTTATCCATCATTTCCCCTTGAATTGATCCCACACGAGAGAAGCGACCGCCATCGTGTCAGATTTCCATCTTCGACCATCTTTCCTTCACAAGAGAGAAGCGATCGCCAGCTTGTGAAGCCGCCATATCTATCCCATACAAGTCTCACCACCGATTCTTGTATCAGTTATATTTATTGTTTTGGTATACAATCCCACATCGGAAGAATATATCAAGTTAATATGTTTTTTTTTTTTTTTTTTTTTTTGATAAACCCTATCGGCTATCCGGTCGGCCCCGGTAGGAACGCACCGAGGTGCTACATAGTGGACTGGTCCACCGTGTTAACGGCTAGGCCCTTCGGGCTACCACTCTGCCTATCCCGAGTTTAGAATGCCTTCCGACTAAGTGCCAGGAGATAGTTAGGCCGCCTGCATTTCTGACTACCAGGTAAACCAATTGGACCAAAGTCCAACTGACAGACTTCCCACAATAATGTTGATAACAGCATGAGGGAGGAATTGAACCAGGCCCGGCTCACTCATCGGTAAGACCCGGTGCCATACAAAAAAAATCCTATCTTTAATAAAAAATTTATATATATATATATTTACAAAAAGTTATATTTCATAAATTATTTTGTATTTTATAGCTATTTGGACTTGTTATTTTTGTTTATTAATTTTGGGCCTCAATATTACCTTTTAAAATAGAATTTTGGGACCTTTACATATAGATATTTTATAAAATTTCAGCATAATTAAATAGTTAAATAATAGAAAAACTATGAATTTGGACCTTAAATTTGTTGGACCCGGTGCAAATGCACCACTTGCACATGCCAATAACCGGCACTGAATTGAACCATGGGGAAGAGGGAGTTGCACCCATCCACCTTGGGCCTACCAACCACCAGCCCACCATCATGTGGGCATCAAGTTAATATGTTTTGTTTTGATATAAGATAAAGAGGCTTTTGATGAAAGAAATTTATCTTTGCGCTTGGGGCAATGTCGCAGCTAATGAGGTTCTAACCGAGGCACGTCTATTGCTGGTTGAAAACTATTTTCAAACCCCCTCCTAGGTCTAAGTTTTTCTTCGGCCTTCGAGAATTTCTGGAATGGCTCCCTTCGGGGTAAAGCCCTACAATTTTCAGTTCAATTTTGTTTTTTTTTTCAATTTATGGCATTATGTCTTTTTCTGACCTAGCTAGATATAGGGATCTTAGGGCTCGTAACTATAAAAGACATGAATATATGGTCTTTCGCATAAAACACAAGTGTTGTCTACTACAAGCTTGGATAGCATATTGTTATGCAAAACGAGACTCACTAAGTGGTAAACTGAGAAAAGAAAAAAGAGAAAAGAAGTTGCTGAAGCCATTGCTTAGAAATCCTCGGCAACACGAGTATTTGGTTATAGCACCTTTAAGTCACGATAGGGTTTTCTATCTCAGTTTTGTAGAACATCAAGCTTTTTGCAAGTTAGACAGTTTTCCATAGAAAAAATTTAAGTGGAACCTTTTAACTATGATCAAATAAAATAAACGTAAATATATATGTTTCAAGAACTTGGTTTTTAGACAATAGTTTCGATACAGAAGAAAGTAAGGATCGAATAAGACGAAGAAGAACCATTTCATATAATGTATACAAACGAAGTGATACATCTATTAACGTGAAACTGAAGATGTTGGGGAAGAAGAGTATAGATAGGGTCTTACTTAAGAAAACAGAATGGTAACAAATATAACAAAAATAGGACGTCTTGTTCCTCTCATTAGTGTGTTTCCGTAGAAGTAGGTTTAGCCTTAGGTTTCTTGACGATCATAACGGAGCAATGTGCGTGATGAGCTAAATAATCACTCACACTCCCCAAAAACACCCTCTTGACAGCTCCATAACCATGGCTACCAAGGACAATAACACATGCATGATGTCTCTCCACGGCTTCCAACATAATATTCCTTGGATCTCCTTCAATCACCTCCAAAGACGAGATCTCAACGGACTTAGCCGAGCACACTTCGGAGCACTTCTTCTTAACCAATTCTGCGGTCTTGTTTAAATCTTGTTCCACCATTGGTATAATATCCACCGTTCCAGGACCAGCAACACCGAGGAAGGAGGTCGCTGTTGGTCGTCCGTGAACAACGACAAGTTTGAATTGTGGGTTGGCCTTGAAAGGTATGAAAAAGAGATCAAGAGCCGTCTCGAGTGCATGGTAGCTATGGGCTGAATCATCTACTCCTACGACCACCACACGCTCACTTCCACTAGCCATTTTTGATTCTCTTTAGCTTTCTTGATTTGCTTTGTGATTGTAGAGTTGATGGAAAGTGATCTCTATTTGAATGAGAAGTGAGCGGCTATGATGTGGTCGAGCGTTGTTTGTGGAACCGATAGTCACGCAAGGTCTCTTGTTACTAAAAAGGGTCGGTTTAAATACTTAACTTTTTGTTAAAGAAAAATTTAAATAGTCATGAGGTGTGCTTTGCTTTCCCGATTATATCGGTCTATTAAATTTTAAAGAGTTTGACCGAGGTGTTTTTATTTTGTTTGGGGTTTCGTTGGTTTTATATGAATAAACAAACCAAAGTTGGAGAGAGCTTAATTAAATTAAATACCTATAAATTTTTTTCTCCATTTCATATCAATATTCTTAACGGCCTTAGAGAAAGCGGGTTTGATACAAAAAGATTTTTGTTGTTTTCCAACATATATAATATATATGAAAGATATAATATCAATATTTTTGTTTTTTAGAAATTAATATACTATACCAAAAGATTTCACCTCAAAGCGTAGAGGAATCAACATTTGCAATTTACGAATGTTCTCATCTATACTCATCTAACTTTTAGTAACTGATATTGATGAATTTTTTTGTAATCCCCATAAAATACAATATACCACACTTTATTCACCAAACACAAATCAAATAATCCAAACTTACTTTATTTTCTAGAAGATTTCTCAAATAGCACGCCTTCTTCTATATATAGACACTCGTTTATCTTTTTCCTCCTTTGTAATTTTCACACTTGTAATCTCATCTATTACTCGATATATATTGCACACAAGTTGCGCTATATATACACCCACAATTTACATAAACTATCAAGAATAAATAAAACAAAGTACCACCACAAAACTAACATGGCAAAGCTCATTATCATCCTCGCGGCACAAATCATCCTCCTCGGCGCAACTGTTACTTCTGCCGGAAAAAACGGTGAAGAGTTTGCAAGAACAATCGTGATGGTACTCCCATTATACTTACCAGTCTTGTTCTTGCAAACTCTTCACCATTTTAAGACTGGTAAGTATAATGGGAGTACCATCATGATTCTTGGTCGTAATACGGTGTTATCCAAGGTTAGGGAGATGCCAGTGGTTGGAGGCAGTGGAATGTTCCGGTTTGCTAGAGGTTATGTCGAGGCTCACACCAAATGGTTTGATATTAAGACTGGTGACGCTACTGTTGAGTATAAGTGTTATATCTTGCATTATTGATGGTGCCTAGAAATCCACCCACTTAATCTAATGGTCGTTTTTGTTTGAGATTATTAGATCTCATGCCCTTCACTATTCAAAAACTTACACATTGTGTCACATTGCGGAAAGTCTTTTAAACTGTACCATAGCGTCGATGTAAAATATCCCTTTTGCCCTCATTCCTTGTTCCAACGCACACTGTTGAAATAGTCAGCGGAATAGAATTAATTCTTTATTTCTCGTCTGTAATTCTTTATTTCAGGTCTACGGCTTGGTCCAACCTGTCATTCCACTGATAGACATTAACATGTCCACGCAATCCATCAGATGCTTCAATGTCCTCGCATTGTGATCATATAATAGACAACCGTCTTCATAATAAATTGTCTATCCAAACTTGTCTACGGTGTTGCCCAACTTGTCATTCCATTGATAGACATTAACATCTCCACGCAATCCATCTGATGCTTAAATGTTCTTGCAGTGTGATCATATGATAGACAACCTTATTCATAATAACTTGTCTACAAAAACTTATCTACCAAATCTTGTCTACGGTGTGGCCCAACTTGTCCACGCAATCCATCTGATGTTTCAATGTCCTCGTAGTGTGATCATATGATATACAACCTTATTCATAATAACTTGTCTATGGAAACTTGTCTACGACTTGGTCCAACCTGTCCTTTTATTGATAGACATTAACATGTCCACGTATGCTTCAATGTTGTCGCTTTGTGATCATATGATAGACACCATTATTCATAATAACTTGTCACTGAAACTTGTCTACGTTTTTCACCAATTAGTCCTTACAATCTATAGACATTAAATGTCACTGTCGTCGCATTGTGATCATAAAATAGACAACATTATTCTTAATAACTTGTCTATCAATGATGTTATTGTCTACGCTTTTAGCATTCTTCTATAGGAACACATATCTTGTCTACAAATTATTGTCTTTCTTTTTGGTTCACCATCCATGTATTCTGGTTCTGTATATAAATAGATAACATTTCCATCATACGTGTCCTCAACAACATCTTGTCTACAAAAAACTTTCATTTTTTACCTCTTTCTTCTTTCATTATCTCTGCAGATTAACTTTATTTCAAACAAAGTTTTACAACCTACTTAATTTATTACGTTTTGTTTATAACAACCTAGTTTGTCCTCTCTGTGACATGGCTTCATTAAATGCCTCTCTAATCAAAACTCTGACACGTCCAATTCCACCAGCCAATTTTACACTTTCGCGGGAAAAAACACCAGGGATATTTTTGTCTTTCCATTGTTGCCATACACCCTAAATGTGGCACGTTTTGAAATACAAACGTCAAAGTGGCGTGGCCCCAAAGAATTTCATGAAATGTGGCACATTGAACAAAATTCCCTTTTTGTTTTGTCATTCATTTTTCTATTATTTTTAATTAATCACTATGTGAACTACCGATTAATGCGCGGATTATTTTTAGAATGAATTTGGGCAGAGACATTATTGGGACATAAAATTAAGAAAAAAATTATTAGGCTGGATTGTCGTAGACGGCAGAAAAATAATGGTAACTGTTTTCGTCCTGCGTGTGGGGGAGGGAGAGAAAAATCTGACATTAATAAATGTTCAACAGTTAAATTGATCTTCACGCGGCAACAGATAAAATGAAGTGATAGTTATTAAATTTTAATTTGGATCTATAACAAAAACATATGGACGAAAATTAGAAAATTTAAACCACTAATCTAATTGCATAAATATCTATTAATATATTTAGCGCTATATAGTTCGATATATGACTCTATAAAAGTGTACGAACATGTAGCTAAATTTATACTCCCTCTGTTCTTTTATAAGTGATGTTTTAAGCTTCTAATTTTGTTTTTAAATAGATGATGTTTTCAATTGTCAATGCAAAATTTATTGTTTTTTTATTAGTTTTGACAATTTATATTCTGTATATTGATTTCATATTGGTTGATTAGATAATAAATAATGTTTTAGTTTAGAAATAAACAAAAAGTAAATAATTTCTTAATCTATGTGTATTCTCCTAAAACATCACTTATAAAAGAACGGAGGGAGTAGATAACTACTCTGTCTCTTATAGTAAAAATTTACTCTACCATGCATTTAAATTTGATTTCCATTCTAAAACTCATTAACACATTCAAAAATTTGAAGTATGATCATTTTAAATTTTGTTTATGTTAAAAGTTGAATTATATTATTATTAATAATAAAAATTTCATAGTATTACTTTTACTATTTTATATTTGATTTATTATATTTAATTCGTTTTTATTTAATTTAAATTTATATCAATTATAACTAACATCAATATAAATAAATATGAATTAAATGAACATTATAATTAGTCTTTAATGTAAAAACTAGAAAATATTGAGTAGTGACATGGCTTTTTTTAATTGGATGTTTAACATGATGATATGGACACCTTAAGATGAGAGAAAACTCTCCCATTATATATATATATATATATATATATATATATATATATAGATTGTTATTATTATTTTTCTAGAAGATAGATTATAACGGTTTTGAATTTTGATTTGTTTCTATATTTTTTTGTCATAAAATTGTTAATATAGTTTCACAAAAAGGGTGACTCTTTCAATGTCTTTATCTTAAACAAACAATTTTAAGTTGAGTTTAGTAATATTTTCTTAAGTGAATATTTAATACTCCCTCCGTTTCATAATATAAGGCGTTTTGGATAAAGATTTTTGTTTCACAATATAAGTCTTTTTCGAGTTTTCATACAAATTATATATTATTTTAATATTTTATAATTATTTATATTATGCAGTTCTTTTATGATTGGCTGAATTTTTAAAAAGTAGATCTTATTAATCGGCGTCCTTTTACTTAAAACGACTTATATTATGAAACAGAGGGAGTAATAAAGGAAAAATCCTTGTAGTATATTGCTCCGATAAATTAATGTTTCAATTGAAATTTTATTTTTCTCTTTAAACTTGTAGAAACACAATTACGTAAAAAACTTTACTTTACCATGCATTTAAATTTGATTTCCATTCTAAAACTCATTAACACATTCAAAATTTTGAGGTATGATCATTTTAAATTTTGTTTATGTTAAAAGTTGAATTATATTAGTATTAATAATAAAAATTTCATAGTATTACTTTTACTATTTTACAAATTTGATTTATTATATTTAATTCATTTTTATTTAATTTAAATTTATATCAATTATAACTAACATCAATATAAATAAGTATGAATTAAATTAACATTATAATTAGACTTTAATGTAAAAATTAGAAAATATTGAGTAATGACATGGCTATGTTTGATTGGATGTTTAACATGATGATGTGGACACCTTAAGAGGAGTGAAAACTCTCCCATTATATATATAGATTCTCTAAAAAATTTTATTGATCAAGACATTAAAACTGTGAGGATGAAACTGAAATTTTTACAAAATATCTGCATTAAAAATCTAAAACGATAACTATTATGAGATAAATTTAAGTATTAAAACGACAACTAAATTAAAACGGAAAGAGTATTAATTCATTACCTAATTGAATTTTTTTTTGATGAAACTCATATTTTTCCCAAGAGAAAGCATGCTTCGATTGATGTCATGTATAGGCTATGTTCCATCGTGTTTTACTTTTCACTCTAAAATTTTTCAGTATCGTGAAAGATATCTTTTCTCTCGAATAGATTATAGCGGTGTGAATAGTAAACACGACATTGTTTTTCTAGTGGGTTTGAATGTATTAGAACAGAGTTGAGAGAGATGAATATGAGAAAAAAAAAAAAAAAGACATCCAAGAATGAGACATATGTGCGTTTGGTTAAAATAGGAAAGAAAGTGGGCTAAATATTATCATTGTTTTGGACTGTATATCATAATAACGAAAATTTTATTAGCCTAAAAACTGATGTCTCTCAGCCAATTATCTCTTATTTTTATTATGTGTTAATAAAAAATTTAGCTTTTTGAGTTGTTACTTGTTAAGTATATTTATTTAGGGTTATTTTGAAAACTACCCTGTTTTTAAGTTATACTTTGAAAAATACCTTTTTTAAATTTTGATGAAAAGTACAATCTTTTTATGTATGAAATGACAATTTGGTATTAATTTAAATTTAAAGCTATATTTTTAATAAATAAACTAAATTCAAAATTTAGGGAAATAAAAAAATTAAACTCAAGATAATTTTAATTAAAGTTATATATATATATATATATATATATTAACACTAATATGTTTTAACACTAATATACACAAAAATACAGGAAGAGACAGATGAAACGTACACTGATAAATAATATAATGAATGTTAATTATTATTTTTTTCTTTGTTTCATCAATGAGGAAGCTCTATCTTTATTATGATCAAGAAAATATTAACCTTAAAGAAAAATAAGTAATGGAGGATATTTGAATTACTATTGGAAAATGTTTAGAGTGAAAATAAATTGATTTAAACAGTAAGTATTAAATAATTTTTAATATATGTGAAAATTTATTCATGAAATACATGGATTTTTCTTTTGTTTACGAAAAATGTTTCTGTCTTATAAATTATCCTTTTAATATTATGAGATTGAAGAAAAAGGGAAATTTGTTTTTTTTTTTTTAAACAAGAGATTTAGGATAAAACCCAAAAATTGAAACAAGTTCTGAGGTTTGGTTCTAGTTTCAACTTTCAGTTATCCACACACACATATTACATATACACAAAGCCTTCCCTGAGTTTGGCGACGTTAGTCTTCTTCCTTCTTTCCTTCCTTCTCAATCTTTGTTTCGCCGATAGCGTGGAAATGAGCTCTGAGAGATAGAAGCGTTAGAGAGAAAATTGAAGAAGATGTCTTCTTTCTTCAAATCCTTTGCGGGTAATCCCAGGGAAGCTGCTGCAATGGCGATGGTTCAATCCTCATCTTACAGAGTATGTGAATGTAAAATTGATTACTTTGGATCCATCTGCTCTGTTTACTGTATATGTTTTGAGTACTGAGAAAGTGATAGACTTACTAATCAAGTTCGCTTTCTAAAACACATTTGTCTTCGAATTAGTTCTTATTATCAATGCAATGGTGATTTCGGTTTGTGGGTTTCGTTAAAGTAGTTCGCTTTTTGGTTATAGTTTGTGTTCTTAAGGTTTTACTATTTGCACACCAGTTGTTCGATAAAATTTCAGAGGCTTCTGGGTTGACTTTTATCCGTTGCTTATATCTTCGAATAATAAAAGTGTGTTACTTTTATAGAAAAAATGAAATTGCAAGTAGTTTACTTGAGTTCTGACTTAGAGCCCTCATTAATCAAACTAATTCTGTTTCTAGGCTCTGTTATTTCGTAGAAAAATGTGTTTTCTAAGGAACTTGCTTGGGGAAAACTACTTCACCTATATCATTCTGGTAGAAGTTCTTGTGTCTTGCTGGAAATTTGCGTGGAAATAGTTTTTGAGATGTGATTTGTCTTCGTTCAGGTATTGTCAGGTAGAAGTTGTTCAAATTTAAGGAGGAATACGCCGTTGGATTCATTTCTTGCCAAGGGAAGGTCTCCTGTCAAGGCTTTTTCATTCTTATATGTCTCAGGGTATTCAACTGAGCCAAACAATGAGTTTGGTCATTCATCAAAGCGAAGGTCTCGTGGGCCTGTTATGGCGGCAAAGAAAGCATCTGAAGGTTCGCATCCCTCTTCTTGCACTTCTTTCCTAATACTGTTATGCAATGTGGCACTCATTTACCATTGTGTGTTGGTTAGGGGAAAAGCAAGAAGATGGAAAGTACAAGCAAACGGTTGATTTGCCAAAGACAGGTTTTGGTATGAGAGCGAATTCTTTGACAAGGGAACCTGAACTCCAGAAGTTGTGGGAAGAGAACCAGGTCTTCAAAAGAGTTTCGGATAATAACAATGGAGTGAGTTTCTCAAAATTATCTTACCCCAACTTTGCTTTGAGAAACTTATGTCTGATACTTAGTTAGAATTTCAGGGGAGTTTCATTCTTCATGATGGTCCTCCTTATGCCAATGGTGATCTGCATATGGGTCATGCTCTTAACAAGATACTGAAGGATATCATTAATCGCTATAAGGTATTTGTCTTTCATTACTTGGACATCCATTTACTCTCCTTATGGCTTCTTTATTTTTCCTTACGTCCAATAGAGGAGTTCCTTCTCATCAAACTGTATGCTTTTTCATGTAGCTGCTCCAAAACTATAAAGTTCAGTATGTTCCTGGGTGGGACTGCCATGGTCTTCCAATTGAGTTGAAAGGTAAGTACACAATAGGTTTGGACCTTTGAGTCATTAGAAACAGAAAGTAACTGTGCTTTTGTTATTTTCCAGTTAGTTACTTGCCTGAGTAATTTGGCTGTAACCGTCAAACATTTCAGTTCTGCAGTCCCTGGATCAGGAAGTAAGAAAGGAACTTACACCATTAAAATTAAGGGCAAAGGCGGCGAAATTTGCAAAAGCAACAGCCAAAACACAAATGGAATCATTTAAGGTGGCTATCAAGCTTTGTTTTCATATCTGATATCGTGTTTTGAATGCATCAGTCATTATAATTCTTAGATCTCTCTGGACATAGTAATTATGAAAGATATTTTGTTTGGTATTCCATTGACATAGTACTTGGTGTTTACAGCGGTTTGGAGTATGGGCAGACTGGAACAATCCTTATCTAACTCTTGATCCGGAATATGAAGCAGCCCAGGTAATGGACTCACCTCCCACATTATGTACTGGATTAAATACCATGTAGGAGATGGTTATTATTAGAGTTCTTCAAAGCCTGATAAAATCAACATATCTATTTATCGTATATTGTAGATTGAAGTATTTGGCCAGATGGCCTTGAAAGGGTACATCTATAGAGGTAGGAAACCAGTTCACTGGAGCCCTTCATCTCGGACTGCTCTTGCAGAAGCTGAATTAGAGGTAAATATGAATCACGTTTTCATATCAGAGTAATAATAATATTATGGCCAGCTCAGAGCAAAACTAAGTCAGCTAAAATCATACCAGTCTTCCTATTCCTTTTCTTACTTCCGTAGACATTTTACCGTAATGCGATCTGGTGTCCATTAGACCGAGAGTAATTCTTTATCTATCCTCACTGAACCGTGATTTAATGTTGTTATCTATTCATGTTCTTAATGCATGCCGCTTTCACCCTTTACCTAGTTATCTGATATCAGTTCCACCTGTATCTGCCTTTATGTGTAGTATCCAGAGGGTCATATTTCCAAAAGCATATATGCTATTTTCAAAGTGGTTGGCGGAGCGAAAACAAGCCTTTTAGATGAGTTTATCCCTAATATATGCTTGGCAGTATGGACAACTACACCTTGGACTATGCCAGCCAATGCTGGTAAGGAATTGTATTAGTATATGTTTCTCTCAGCTGTCAAATTGCATCCTAGTTTACTTTGTATATCTCACATCTCTTTTCCGCTTAGATGCAAGGATAAGTACTTATTTTGTCTTGTTTTCTATATTTGAATTCTATATAAGCAAATTTAGTGACTCTTCTTTCTTTCCTTCTTGTCTAACTTTCAGCTGTCGCCGTGAATGCAAAGCTTCAGTACTCTGTTGTGGAAGTGCAGTCATTCTCAGAAGATGAATCTGCTGTGACAGGCAATAAAAAGAAAATGCCTGGGAAGGTTCTAAAGAATCAACAAAAGCTTTTCGTGATTGTAGCGACCGACCTTGTGCCAGCATTAGAAGCGAAATGGGGTGTGAAGCTTATCATAAGTAAAACATTCCTTGGTTCAGATCTTGAAAACTGCAGGTTACATTTTAAGTTAGAGAATAAAAGAAATTTCAGTTTTGCATGTGATGCTATAAATTGAACCCCTTAGTTTATGGTGTGTCATCATCGTTGTAGGTACACACATCCAATTGACAACAGGGACTGTCCAGTCGTTATAGGGGGTGATTACATAACTACGGAATCTGGAACAGGGTTGGTCCACACTGCCCCTGGTCATGGTCAGGAGGATTATGCAACTGGCCTGAAGTATGGGCTGCCTCTTATCTCTCCTGTGGATGATGAAGGAAAGTTCACTGAAGAAGCTGGACAGTTTAGAGGGCTCTCCGTCCTTGGAGAAGGGAATAGTGCTGTTGTCAGTTACCTGAATGAAAACATGTCTCTGGTCATGGAAGAATCTTATGGTGAGTTTGCTTCAGATGCTTACTGAATAACCATTTGAGCAAATATGTGCTTCAGAGTCTCATAATTAAATTTCCTTCTTTTTCATGCAGCTCATAAATACCCATATGATTGGCGAACTAAGAAACCTACGATATTTAGAGCGACTGAGCAGTGGTTTGCATCAGTTGAAGGGTTTCGCACGGCCACAATGGATGCAATCAACAATGTAAAATGGGTACCAGATCAGGTACCTAGTTGAATACATACTGAGTTTATAAGTTGATATTTTTTCTTGAGTATGCGGGTTAAAAGTATCATGTGTGGATGTTAGCTGTGAAAGGCGACTCACAGCACATGAACTAAATGCTCTGATCCACCTTGCTGTGGGATTTTCTCAATGTTAAGATGATATCATACTGCTTGACTTAGTGTCTTTCCTTGTATTATCTTTTTTAAGAGATGCATATGTATTGTTTGGAGTTTAATTTGGTACCTGTTATCTTTTGACAATTGTCATTCAGGCAGTAAACAGAATATCTGCCATGACTTCCAGTCGATCTGATTGGTGCATCTCGAGACAAAGGACATGGGGGGTCCCTATTCCTGCCTTTTATCATGTTAAGACAAAAGAACCCCTCATGAATGAAGAGACAATTAACCATGTTATATGTAAGGGCCTATAAGAGAGTATGGTCTCTGTATTGGTTGTTATTTACTGGCTGTGTTTTCTGTAACCTTAAATGTATACCTTGTCTGGCAGCTGTAATTTCCCAAAAGGGTAGTGATGCGTGGTGGTATATGTCAGTGGAAGACCTACTTCCTGAGAAATATCGTGATAAAGCAGCTGATTATGAAAAAGGGACTGATACAATGGACGTCTGGTTCGACTCAGGTACTATAATAACGAGAGCTAATTAAAATCAGATAGTCGCACAAAGCACCCAACAACTATTTTACATCACTTTCTTTCTCATCTGTATGTCCAGGATCTTCTTGGGCTGGTGTATTGGGGAAACGTGAGGGTCTTAGTTTCCCTGCAGACGTGTATCTAGAGGGTACAGATCAGCATCGTGGATGGTTCCAGAGTTCTTTGTTAACAAGCATCGCAACACAAGGTGACAAGTGCACGCCATGATGATCGCCTTATAAAATGAGATTATTCTACAAATTTTAGCTTTCTTGGTGTAAAGTGGCTTTTCATTTTTTTCTTTACATTTTGCATGATTGATATAGGAAAAGCCCCCTATTCTGCTGTTATAACACATGGATTTGTATTGGATGAGAAGGGTATGAAAATGAGCAAGTCTCTAGGTAATGTAGTGGACCCACGTTTGGTCATTGAAGGAGGGAAAAATTCAAAGGTTTGTCACTGGTATAACAACCCATTGTAGGAAAACATCTTCATTATCTATCCAATCTGTTTCCTGACAAGGGTTTGTCTTCTTATGCCAGGACGCACCTGCTTATGGAGCTGATGTTATGCGTCTTTGGGTTTCTAGTGTAGATTACACAGGGGATGTACTGATAGGTCCTCAGATTCTTCGGCAAATGTCTGATATATATAGGAAGTTGAGGGGAACGTTAAGATATCTCTTGGGCAATCTTCATGATTGGAGAGTAGGTTTCTAACTCTTAAGCTTTACATAGAGTAGTGTTTTTCTCCTCTTTCCCCACTTGTCAAGATTTCTTGCTTACTGGCGTCGGTGACAATCTTATAATATTTTAAGTTGTGGCCGTTTGTAGGTTGATAATGCTGTTCCATACGAGGATTTACCTATCATTGATCAGCATGCTCTCTTTCAGCTTGAGAATGTTGTAAAGAACATACAAGAATGTTACGAGAACTACCAGTTCTTTAAAATATTCCAGGTACCAAACCTCTCCGTGTGTCACGTTTTTTGACCGTGCCAATTTAATTGATTTGCTTTAATTTGATAGTGGAGAGAGGCCACATTAACTAAAAACAGGGAAAACAGACATAGATTACCCTTACAAGAGTTTGTCAATTAGAAGCATGAATATATCTGAGAAACTTTGATTCAGCAATTGGATCATTATCCATTAAGATGAGAGTGAGCTTGATGTATTTGCAATGGACGGCTGAACCTCAGGAGGCTGAATTTCATGTTCTAGATCACCTGTGTTACTAACTTATCATTCTTTATTTCAGATCATACAACGATTCACAATTGTTGATCTGTCAAATTTCTACTTCGATATTGCAAAAGATAGACTGTATACTGGGTAAGATTCTCAACTTCTTCTAGGTTAATATTTGATGCAACCTATGTAGACATTTTCTTAATGCATGTGCTATTCAACGTAATCTGGTCCAAAAATCTTTTTCTCAGGGGCACTTCAAGTTTTACCCGAAGAAGCTGTCAAACAGTTCTTTCAACACATCTTTTATCCATATTGAGAGTGATTGCTCCAATAGTACCTCACCTAGCGGAAGATGTCTGGCAGAATCTTCCATTTGAGTACAGAAATGAAGATGGCTCTGCAGCAAAATTCGTCTTCGAACTTAAATGGCCTACATTGAACGAACAATGGCTCTCATTTCCTGCTGAAGATGTTCTCTTCTGGCAAAGGCTTCTCGAGGTATTTAAACTCTCCTAAAATCATAGTGGATAAACTCAGCGATTTTGCCCATCTTTATACTCTCTACTCTGCTTATAATTAAAGTAATAGAGCTCCTTTGCTATTTAGTCGAGATGAAGTCAATGAAAGGTTACACAATATCAGAATATTTAACTTGATGTCATGTCAAGATGATCATGTAATCAGTTCTTATGATATCACATTATTGAAAGTTCTCTGGAAGAACTTTTTAGTTTAATCTTTATTTATTGGCCTTATTCTTCCTCAAGACGGCATTTACTTGATGCGCGTTATGTAATGAGGATCTTAAAAATGCTTATGGTGTTTATGTGACAGTTGAGGACCGAGGTGAACAAAGTGCTGGAGCTTGCACGTAATGAGAAAATGATTGGTTCCAGTTTAGAAGCAAAGGTGTATCTGTATACTGCAGATGCAGGAATGGCTACAAAATTACTAGAGATGAGTGAAGCAAAGAACGAGGCTGACACTCTGCAACGCATATTCATAACATCACAAGTAAGCACTATATCTACTTATGTGCCAAAATTCATATTTCGGTTATAGATCAAGATAAATTAAAACCATTATGGCCATCAAAAAATACCTGGGTTTTTCTTTGTAAAGTTCAGGTCAAACTACAAGTAGGCTCAATTGATCATTATAGTCACTCCATAAACGTTTAGTGTAATTAGGGCACAAAGTGGAATTTTGACATTTTGGTTTATTCGCTCTGGTTTTTTCTCCTCAGATTTTGACATGTATGGCCGTTTTTACTTATCCTAGATATAGTATTGGGACCCTAAGAGAAATGCTAAATGTTTAGATAATTAGATGTTAAAGGAAGAGTACTTTTATAGCAGTAGACACATGTAGGGATTAGATTTCTGGAAGACATCCTCGAAAGCCCCCTAAATGCCTAAGAGATAGGTATGAATGAATACACATATTGATCAAACGATTCCAATATGGTTATTCATCTTATATTATCCACAATTTTTGGATTTTTAAGTTGAGATTGGATCATATTGAGCACATTTCTATGAGACTACAGCCATGAAACTGATGTGGATGCATATTACAGGTTGAAGTATTGCCTTCAATGGAGAAGGAGATGGTAAGCAGTGTGCAACACACAGGAGAGTATGTGGAGGGAGAGAAGAAAGTGTGGATTGGTGTGT
>JAEFBK010000091.1:0-16048 GCA_019202795.1 Arabidopsis thaliana x Arabidopsis arenosa
TCAACCAAATAATATTTTCCTTTGGCGGATGTGGAAAAGAAATTTCATTTTCGCAAAATAAGTCAATACCCTTATATCGTGTGCTCTACCTGGTACACCAACATATGCATATATGAACTCCATATCGAAGTTACATAGAGCAAAAACATTTGTTGTAGGTTCCATTTTCTTCACTATGTAATCCTCTAATTTTGAAGTAGGAGGACGAACTGAGATGTGGGTTTCATCAAGTTTTCCAATGCAGTTGATAACATCGTATTTAAGCCCACTTTTACAATGTTTTTATTAGGTTTTCCATGGAGTAATCAAGAGTTAATTGATACTTCAAGGCATATTTCATGTTTTTAAGCTTTAAGGAAGAATTATGAATTTTCAAGCAAAAAGGAGTAGAAGTTGATCAAATTCCGTTTCAGAATAGTTTTTGTGCTTCAGATGTTTGGCATCCTTCCTAGGTCTTCCAAATCACGACATCAAGATATCTTGGAGAGAATAGAAAGCTAGAAGAGTCAAGATTAACGTTGATGTCAAATCAAAGTAATCCATTAAGCCTTTTAGAAGATATGGCCCGAAGAGTGAAGACATGTCCTAGAATCGGCGATTTGGAAAATATCACTCTAAAGCCGCACGGCCATGGAGACTTGAACCCGAGCAGCTTCCCACTAACCATTGGATGCACAACCAATTTGTCCCCTCTTCATGCTGCCGACTTTAAACTCTCCTAAGAAGCCCATGATCTGACCCATCGTTTACTAATCACTAGAAAAGAAATTTCTACCCTTTAACCTAATGGAAGCCTATAAATACTTAGAAGCCTATAAACCCTAATATTCACTCAGCCTCTTGCACCTCCCTTGCTGCATCCTTCGTCAAGACTCTCAGCTCCGTTGTTCCACCTCGTCGATTTAAGCCGCCAAGTCGTCGCCCTTCGAAGATCCTTATCTTGTTCTTCTTAGTCTCTCTTTTCTCTTCTTCTCTTCTCTAATCTCTACTTGTTAAAGGAAGAAAAATCTTCAACTTTGGTTTTCCAGAGAAGATCTCTAAACCCTTTTACTAAACTCAAATTCTTTTATGCAATTTCTTATTCATATGATAATGTGTTCTTTGAGTATGCGTGAGTAGATCTCTAGATAGGTTTGATGGAGTTTCCAAGGAGATTCATGGGGATGTAAGATCTTGTTTAGGTTGGTGGTTTATACTTTCTTTCTAGTTGAGTTTGATCTTAATCAAAGTATGTCCAACACGCCACCTAGTACATGATCTTAGACGTTTTATACTTGGCAGAATCTTGTTTAATTTGCTTGAACCTAAATAACGTATTTTGCTATAACCTGTAGTCGTTGAGTTATTGGCCGGGCCTTATGGACTAGAATCAAACTTGAACTTAATGCTTTGATCTATCCGTCGTTACCTCCTCGCCCCTATAGCCTAGGGTTAGTTGAGTAATGGAATATAAGGAGATCAGCGGACTTCCACCTATAGGCTAGGGTTAATTGAACACTGATGTTATCACCTGAACTTGATTCTAACCCTTTATTTGCAAAACCATGATACTCGGAGAAACCCTAGAAGAACCTAACGCCTTTGCCATATTGCTTTACACCCACTTTCTTACATCGTTTACATTTTTTTCTTTTATTGTTTTCTTTTACTTTCATCGCACTCTTCGTTTATTTACATTGCATACTCCAAATCCTCTCTGTTGGGAGGTGCCAAAGACTCGGCTTCACTGTTGGGGCTTGCGCGGATGTTATAGTGTTGCAATATCCCTTAGGGTTCTCTTTGGTCCTTCTTGGGAGTACACAGGGTTACATCTTGACCCACTAAGATCTTTGCACTACTTGAGTCTCGAGCTTCTTCACATGCGTGGAAAGACTTTCAAACTTTCCATGCAACTCACCATACATGTTACATATCCTCATGTACATCTCTTGAGTAGCTTTACGATGATCGTTTGTTAGTTCTTGTATCATCATCTCCAGCTTACTCTCGTAGGATGGCGCTGGTTGGGCCGGTCCAGTTTTAAAGGGCGCCTTGTTGTTGTTGTTGTTGAAGGGAGCTCTCGCCTCGAAGTTATTGGTGTTGTAGTTGGTGTTTTGAAATCGTTTTTAGAAGGGCTTCATTGGAGGATAGTTTTGATCCTGAGGGTTCTCAACATTCGGTTCCTATAAGAGTGATTAGAGTTACCTCTAAAGTTGTTGTTGTAGCCGCGGTTGTGGTAGAATCCTTGGGCTCCAACATAGTTAACTTCTTCTTCTTGATCGAATTAATCATTGTTCCCTTGGAAGGCTTCCGTGTTACCAACCAACTCGCATGCATTCAGAGCATGATTTCTGATTCTTCAGAATTTGGGTCATCATGTTCGTCAGTTCGGAGATCTCCTTTGAGTCGGAGTCCTTAGAACGGATGGTTCTATCAAAATCAGTGGAAGCGTTACTGTTGCTAGCAGTCAAGTTCTCGATATGGGCTCGTGCGTCATTGATATTCTTGGTGGTTAATTCTCCATCGCTAGCCGGGTCGAGAGAGAGGTGAAACTTGGGATGCAATCCTTTACAAAAGGTACTTATGAGGTTAAATTTGGGGAAGCCATGGTGAGGATAATCGCGTTCATAGTCCTTGAATTGTTCCCATGCTTTGTAGAAAGATTCAACCAATCCTTGTTCAAATCCTTGTAGCTTGTTCCTAAGAGAGTTGGATCTTGACTTTGTGTAGAAGCGATTTAAGAAGGCTGGCCTACATCCTTCCCATGAAGTAATCGACCCGGGAGGCAGAGACTTTAACCATCTAGTCGCCTTGTCAAACAAAGAGAAAGGAAAAAGCTTACAGTTCAAATAGCCTCGAAGAGGTCGATATAATCCATCGGGTGCTCCTTGTTGAAACCATGGAATTGGTTTTGCTTCACAAGGCCAATGATTTGAGGTTTGATCTCAAAATCATGTCTTGGACTAGGTACTCGTATAGCATCTCGATCTTGTGGGTACCGGTTAGGCGCGTCGTAATCGACTATAGTACGTTGAGGACGGCCCGTCTTAGCGGTGGAACATAAGCAGACTGCCTAGCAGCAACATTAGGTGGTCGTGGAAGAGGAGGGATATACCTCGATTTCACCGCTTTTAGCTATATTCTAGGTATGTTTTTAGAGTCTTTTTGTTATTTTTAGAGTCTTTTATAGTCTTTTTCAGGTCTTTACATGTTTGAGATGCATTTGGAGATTATGGAGCTTTCTAAAGCAACATAGAGAACTTATGCTACACAAGCAATCCGGAGACCAAACTTTGCGTAGGTGTCGATCGACACCACCCTAGGTGTAGCGCGACACCGAGATCTGACGGCAATTCAATTACGCGTCTTATTGAAGTTTTGAAGATTTTCAAATTTGCCATAGAACTTCTTTCTATTTTCAAAGAAGTCCCTGCACGTTTTAAGGTCATTTTGTAGACCTACTTATGATAACTTTTCTTTACCCTTTATTTTACTTGTTCTTGGAAGCCAAAATCCTGTGGAGCTCCCTCTAGAGAAGTTTTTTTTAAACTCTATTCTCTTCTTGCTTCTTACATTGATTTCTACTCTAAACATGTTTTGTTCTTTTATGATCATGTCTAAATAGTTCTCATGTTAGGTTTACGGATTCTCAATAGGAATATAGATGAATTAGTAGATCGAAACCGTGTTAGGGTAATATATTTAGAATTCTTCATCTTTGATTGTTCTTAATGCTAGTTCTAGAGTAATTAACTAGAATTTGATTTTAGGTTAATAGGTATTGATCCGAAAGGGTGCTTATTGGTGGAACTATCTTAGATGGGCCTAGTATTTAGATGCGGACTAGCGTCGATTTAGATACTTAGGTGAACTTATCAAACATGATTATTATGCTTGCTTAGTTCTAGAGATTTACAACGAGAGTGTGGATCAATACTATTAAGCATAATTAGTTAATGCGCACTAGCGTAGGTTAACTTTGCAATTGTGATTTGAGTTCTAGAATGGTTCGATAATAATCCTAATTTATTGCTAAATTTACTATTCTGATATTTTCTGTGAATTTCTCTAAACCCGACGTTTTAATCATTTGAATCTACAACCAATTTTAGTTGCTTTCTTGTCTTTTATTTTTATAATATTTTATATTTTGCTTCATTCAAAACTGTTAGTCTATTATGTGATGTGAGAACTTTGGCAAATTTGATCCCTATGTGCCATAATAATCTCTTTATTTGAGAGAGTACTCAATAGGGGTAATTTGACTCAATTAAATTTGGCGCCGTTGCTGAAGTTCTCTTTGATTCAAAACACTAACCAAGATTCTTCTTGCTTCTCAAAGCTTAGATTGTGTAGCTGAAGTCTGTATGAATCGTTGGTTTTGTATCTTCTAACAAGGAAACACTACTTAGGCTTTTAAGATCAGGTTGCAGTTCTAAGTCTTATATGTAATCATACACATGACATCAAGTCATATTTAACTCCAAAAAACTAAAAAAGTTTCTCCTTGCTTCTCAAAGTTTTGATGGCGTAGCCGAAGTCCATATGAATCTTTTGGCTTTGTTTCTTCTAACAAGGAAACACTATTTAGGCTTTATAGATCGAGTTGCGGTTCAAGTTCTTATACTCAATCATACACATGACATCAAGTCATATTTGACTCCAAAACACTACACAAGCTTCTTCTTGCTTCTCAAAGCTTTGATGGTGTAGCCGAAGTCCATATGAGTCTTTGGCTTTGTATCTTCTAAAAAAAGAAACACTATTTAGGCTTTTAAGATCCGATTGCGGTGCTAGTTCTTATACTCAATCATACACATGACATCAAGTCATATTTGACTCCAAAATACTAACCAAGCCTCTGCTTGCTGTTCAAAGCTTTGATTTTGTAGCCAAAGTCTGTATCAATCTTTGGCTTTGTATCTTCTAACAAGAAAACATTACTTAGGGTTTTAAGATCCGATTGCGGTTCTGTTTCATATATTCAATAATAAACATGACATCAAGTCATATTTGATTCCAAAACACTAACCAAGCTTCTTCTTGCTTCTCAAAGTTTTGATTGTGTAGCCGAAGTTCGTATAAATCTTCGACTTTGTATTTTAAAACAAGAAAACACTACTTAGGCTTATAAGATCCGATCGCGGTTCTAGTTCTTATACTCAATCATAAATGATATGGTTCAAATTACCTAGAACTACTCTCTCAAATAAGAGATCAATTACAGTATTTTAGGATCGAATTCACGGAGTTCTTTTGTTCAAACAGTGAGTTAAATGTCGAGATTAAGCTAGCAAGGTATGAGTTAAAATAAAAGAGAACAAAGTAAGAAAACAGCAGATTGATTGTGTTGTAAACGATTTAATAAAGAGCTAGGAACAAGGTATTCTCAGGAAACTATTGGTTAGTAGATCTAATGAAAGCTAGGTTGTTATCGAACCATTCTTAAACTCAGACTCTAATTATGGAATAACCGGTGGGCGTGCTGCAAAACTCCATATATCTATTGCTAATAGTAACCGGAGAAGCCGAGAAACTATCAACCTAAATATGCATTCTTAACGAGTTCAATTGTTCATCTTAGTAGATAAGCTGATTCTTATTACACACCTATAAACCAGACTCATCAAATAATAGATCCAACTACAGATACCTATGGCGAGCATATCTATTGTCTATATTCAAGATCTAGTTAATTACTCTAGATCTAGCATTAAGCATAATTAAAGATGAAGAATTCTAAAGATAACCTAGCAAAGGGGGAATCTACTAAATCATATGAATCCCTAATGAGAAACCCTATTCTTAACAAACAGATTACTCAGACATATTGATTGAAACAAGCAACATATTTAAGTGTGAAAGCAGAAACACAATAAATAGAGAAGGGAAAAAAAGGGATCTCTTCACTTTATTAAGATCTGAATGTAACTCTGAAAACAATCGATGAATAGCTTCTGTCTCTCAGTAACAAGATTTTGTAGAAAACTTGATAATGAAAACTGGATAAAAGACTTTATAATGAAAACTAGGTCTAAAAACAATATAAAGAACCTAAAAACGACCAGGGACTAATAATGCAAATAGGAAAGTCTTCTGAGGCAAATTACCTCTTCTGTAAACTCGAAAGCGTCTAGGACTTTTGTTGGGCTGAAATTGGTGTCGATCGACACCAAGATTGTTTCGATCGACACCAAGAGTGTGCCGATCGACACTCCTCGCTGATTCCTAAATCCAAAATCGTCCTTAGCTTCCTTTTCCTTAGCTCTTGCTCCAAAATATCGCCTTATCTCCATTATTCTCCCATTGCATATTATACCTGAAAAGGCACTAAAAAGACTCTAAGAATATTGATAAGTGTGTATTTTGCATGTTTTGAGCATCCATTTGTCATCACTTTAGCATCACATCATCACTTTTTTATACCATTTCTCATCATTTGTCATCACTTTACATGTTTAGGATAGATTTGCATGCATGTTGCATATTTGCGTTGATTTCAGGTGATTTATAGCTGTTGACGAGCTATCTGGAAGAAGCGGACCTGATCATGTCAAACCACTCGACCCCGAGGTCGAGTAGGAGCTTCAAGATCTCAACAGATCACTCGACCCCCTGGTCGAGTAGAGGACATCACTACTTGACCACATCACTCGACCCCGAGGTCGAGTGTCTTCATCCCATCACCTGACCATCACTCCATCACATCACTCGACCCCGAGGCCGAGTGTCTTCACCTTCATTGCCAGACCACTACTCGACCTCATCACTCCACCTGGAAGTCGAGTATCACCATCACCACCACTCGACTGCATACTCGATGACAAGCTTCAGAGCCTTCTTCATTCCGCACTCAACCAGACACTCGAGCACAAGGAAGAAAAGAAGATCCAGCTATTCACTCGACCTCCCACTCGACCACATGGGTCGAGTACAGTTCTTAATCCGTCCCAATACTTCGTCGTTTTAAGTATTAGGGTTTCTGAATATTTGGCTATAAGTAGCATGTACTTCACATTTTCGCAGACAAGTTTTTATCTAGTTTTATTCAGCAGACCTTGTGTTCTAGACCTTTTGTAATCCGAATTTCTCTTTATCTTGATTTCGTTCTTGATTTCGTTTTCTTTTGTTCATTCTGTTATCATCCTGCTGTTACACTGTTGTTTTCATGTTTTCAACTTGTTCAACGTTTATGCTTTCTGTTATGATGTATGAGTAGTGAATAGGTTTCTAAGGATGGGTTAGAGTAGTGTAGAATTCTCAGTATGCTAGGTGATTGAGTATTGATTGATAAAGCCCTTCTGGATTAGTTGTTCTTAATGCATATTGCTTTCTGATCAACTGGAATTTGAACCCAGACATTTCCGCGCCCAAAAGGTGTTCGATGAAATGTCTGAACCACTAATTCCAGAGATTCGTGACCCTGTACCAAGGTATTGGTTGCAGGGAGCGTTTTGGCTTTAACTTGTTGATTCGTAATGCCTGTTAGGTTAGCTCTCGTCAATGGTGATTGAGTCTGGGACTAGGTTAACTTGAGAGTCTCTGTTGCGGTGGTACTTAGATTTGGTTAATGAACTTGTTGTCTAGGATTAATTTATTGAGCACGTCAATCACCTGTAAACTGAGGATTCGAAACCACTCAATTACCCCATCCTTGGGAATTCTTTATCTGATTGAATTCTTTGTTTACTCTACTGTTGTTTACTGCATCTTGTTATCTGTCGCTTAATTTCTGCAGTTCTTTCTTGTTACTCGACCTTATACTCGACCACCCAGTTGTCTGGCAACAGACTGTGCGGTCGAGTATCTGAGTTTTATTTTCTGTCTGTTACTCGACCTGTCACTCGACCTCACCCAGTGCTCTGCAAAGAGCTGTGTTGGTCGAGTGTTTTGCTGTTTCTGCTTGAATTTCTAATTTCTGCATGTTCACTTAGAACTGCTAGAACACACCACAACCTGTTATTGCTTGGCTTGATTTAGTGACTTCTAATCACATCTTGATTGTTAGCATCACACCCATTTGGATTGACAACCTTCAGTACTACAACGACATGATAGTGCTTTAGGTTTAATTGACTTAAAAACCTATTATCAATTTGGCGCCATTGCCAATTGGGTGTTTGTTTGTTACATTTGAGATTTCAGACTTGCTTAGATCAAGTTCTTTTTCAATTTTCTTTTCGGTTACTAATTGTGTGTTTTTCTTGTTGTCTTCTTGATCCAGGTTCACCTCTGCTGTATGCGAACTCGATCAACAGGCAATCAGAACCTCCTTTTCAACGACAACATCGACCGCATAGCTCGCGAACTCAGAGAAAGGAGAAACATAGTCAACCTTGTACCTCAGCAACCACTCGAAATGGCTGAAGAATAAAATCAACAAAATGGCCCTGCCAACATTGGTGCTGGAGATGCACCACGTGATCACCGTCAGAGGAAAGGAATTGCACCTCCTGCTATCCAGAACAACAACTTCGAGATTAAGAGTGGTCTCATCTCGATGATTCAGGGGAACAAATTCCATGGTCTGCTAATGGAGGATCCACTCGACCATCTTGATGAATTCGATAGGCTCTGCAACCTAACAAAGATCAATGGTGTCAGTGAAGACGGATTCAAGCTCCGTTTGTTTCTTTTCTCCTTGGGCGACAAAGCACACATCTGGGAGAAGAATCTGCCCCATGACTCAATCACCACCTGGGATGACTGCAAGAAGGCTTTTCTATCAAAGTTCTTCTCCAATGCCAGAACTGCAAGACTCAGAAATAAGATTTCTTGTTTTCTCACAGAAGACTGGTGAAAGCTTCTATGAAGCATGGGAGCGTTTCAAGGGTTACACCAACTAATGCCCTCATCAAGGCTTTACTAAAGCCTCTCTGCTCAGCACTCTCTACAGAGGAGTCCTACCACGCATCAGAATGCTTCTAGATATTGCCAACAATGGAAATTTCCAGAACAAAGATGTTGAAGAAGGCTGGGAATTGGTTGAGAACTTAGCTCAATCAGATGGTAATTACAACGATGACTGTGATAGGACCGTCAGAGGCACAGCTGACTCAGATGACAAACACATGAAGGAGATCAAAGCGCTGAATGACAAGCTGGACATGATTCTTCTTAGCCAGCATAAGCATGTGCACTTCCTTGTTGATGACGAGCAGTTTCAAGTCCAAGATGGGGAGGGTAACCAGTTGGAAGAAGTCAGCTACATCAACAACAACCAGGGTGGCTGCAAAGGATACAAGAACTTCAAAACCAACAACCCCAACCTCTCCTACCGCAGCACCAACTTTGCTAATCCTCAGGATCAGGTGTATCCTCCACAGCAACAACAACAAACCCGATGTTATAAGCCTAAGTAGTGTTTCCTTGTTAGAAGACACAAAGCCAAAGACTCATATGGAATTTGGCTACACCATGAAAGCTTTGAGAAGCAAGAAGAAGGTTGGTTAGTATTTTGGAGTCGAATATGACTTAATGTCAAGTGTATTATTGAGTATAAGAACATAAACCACAACCGGATCTTAAATGCGTAAGAATTGTATCCTTGTTAGAAGACACAAAGCCAAAGACTCATATGGACTTTGGCTACACCATGAAAGCTTTGTGAAGCAAGAAGAAGGTTGGTTAGTGTTTTGGAGTTGAATATGACTTGATGTCATATGTATGATTGAGTATAAGAACTTAAACCGCAACCGGATCTTAAAGGCGTAAGAATTGTATCCTTGTTAGAAGACACAAAGCCAAAGACTCATATGGAATTTAGCTACACCATGAAAGCTTTGAGAAGCAAGAAGAAGGTTGGTTAGTGTTTTGGATTCGAATATGACTTGATGTCATGTGTATGATTGATTATAAGTACTTAAACAACAACTGGATCTTAAAGGCGTAAGAATTGTATCCTTGTTAGAAGACACAATGCCAAAGACTCATATGGACTTTGGCTACACCATGAAAGCTTTGAAAAGCAAGAAGAAGGTTAGTTAGTGTCTTGGAGTCGAATATGACTTGATGTCATGTGTATGATTTAGTATAAGAACTTAAACCGCAAACGGATCTTAAAGGCGTAAGAATTGTATCCTTGTTAGAAGACACAAAGCCGAAGACTCATATGGACTTTGGCTACACCATGAAAGCTTTGAGAAGCAAGAAGAAGATTGGTTAGTGTTTTGGAGTCGAATATGACTTGATGTCACGTGTATGATTGAGTATAAGAACTTAAACCGCAACCGGATCTTAAAGGCGTAATAATTGTATCCTTGTTAGAAGACACAAAGCCAAAGACTCATTTGGACTTTTTCTACACCATGAAAGCTTTGAGAAGCAAGAAGAAGGTTGGTTAGTGTTTTGGAGTCGAATATGACTTGACCTCATGTGTATGATTGAGTATAAGAACTTAAACCGCAACCGGATCTTAAAGGCGTAAAACTTGTATCCTTGTTAGAAGACACAAAGCCAAAGACTCATATGGACTTTGGCTACACCATGAAAGCTTTCAGAAGCAAGAGGAAGGTTGGTTTGTGTTTTGGAGTCGAATATGACTTGATGTCATGTCTATGATTGAGTATAAGAACTTAAACCGCAACCGGATCTTAAAGACGTAATAATTGTATCCTTGTTAGAAGACAGAAAGCCAAAGACTCATATGTACTTTGCCTACACCATGAAAGCTTTGAGAAGCAAGAGGAAGGTTGGTTAGTGTTTTGAAGTCGAATATGACTTGACCTTATGTGTATGATTGAGTATCAGAACATAAACCGCAACCCGATGTTATAAGCCTAAGTAGTGTTTCCTTGTTAGAAGACACAAAGCCAAAGACTCATATGGACTTTGGCTACACCATGAAAGCTTTGAGAAGCAAGAAGAAGGTTGGTTAGTGTTTTGGAGTTGAATATGACTTGATGTCATGTATATGATTGAGTATAAGAACATTAACCGCAACCGGATCTTAAAGGCGTAAGAATTGTATCCTTGTTAGAAGACTCAAAGCCAAAGACTCATATGGACTTTGGCTACACCATAAAAGCTTTGAGAAGCAATAAAAAGGATGGTTAGTGTTAGTCGAATATGACTTGATGTCACGTGTATGATTGAGTATAAGAACTTAAACCGCAACTGGATCTTAAAGGTGTAAGAATTGTATCCATGTTTGAAGACACAAAGCCAAAGACTCATATGGACTTTGGCTACACCATGAAAGCTTTGAGAAGCAAGAAGAAGGTTGGTTAGTGTTTTGGAGTCGAATATGACTTGATGTCATGTGTATGATTGAGTATAAGAACTTAAACCGCAACCGGATCTTAAAGGCGTAATAATTGTATCCTTGTTAGAAGACACAAAGCCAAAGACTCATATGGACTTTGGCTACACCATGAAAGCTTTGAGAAGCAAGAAGAAGGTTGGTTAGTGTTTTGGAGTCGAATATGACTTGACCTCATGTGTATGATTGAGTATAAGAACTTAAACCGCAACCCGATGTTATAAGCCTAAGTAGTGTTTCCTTGTTAGAAGACACAAAGCCAAAGACTCATATGGACTTTGGCTACACCATGAAAGCTTTGAGAAGCAAGAAGAAGGTTGGTTAGTGTTTTGGAGTCGAATATGACTTGATGTCATGTATATGATTGAGTATAAGAACTTAAACCGCAACCGGATCTTAAAGGCGTAAGAATTGTATCCTTGTTAGAAGACACAAAGCCAAAGACTCATATGGACTTTGGCTACACCATGAAAGCTTTGAGAAGCAAGAAGAAGGTTGGTTAGTGTTTTGGAGTCGAATATGACTTGATCTCATGTGTATGATTGAGTATAAGAACTTAAACCGCAACCGATCTTAAAGGCCTAAGTAGTGTATCCTTGTTAGAAGACACAAAGCCAAAGACTCATATGGACTTTGGCTACACCATGAAAGCTTTGAGAAGCAAGAAGAAGGTTGGTTAGTGTTTTGGAGTCGAATATGACTTGATGTCATGTGTATGATTGAGTATAAGAACTTAAACCGCAACCGATCTTAAAGGCGTAAGAATTGTATCCTTGTTAGAAGACACAAAGCCAAAGACTCATATGGACTTTGGCTACACCATGAAAGCTTTGAGAAGCAAGAAGAAGGTTGGTTAGTGTTTTGGAGTCGAATATGACTTGATATCATGTGTATGATTGAGTATAAGAACTTAAACCGCAACCGGATCTTAAAGGCGTAAGAATTGTATCCTTGTTAGAAGACACAAAGCCAAAGACTCATATGGACTTTGGCTACACCATGAAAGCTTTGAGAAGCAAGAAGGAAGGTTGGTTAGTGTTTTGGAGTCGAATATGACTTGATGTCATGTGTATGATTGAGTATAAGAACTTAAACCGCAACCGGATCTTAAAGGCGTAATAATTGTATCCTTGTTAGAAGACACAAAGCCAAAGACTCATATGGACTTTTTCTACACCATGAAAGCTTTGAGAAGCAAGAAGAAGGTTGGTTAGTGTTTTGGAGTCGAATATGACTTGACCTCATGTGTATGATTGAGTATAAGAACTTAAACCGCAACCCGATCTTATAAGCCTAAGTAGTGTTTCCTTGTTAGAAGACACAAAGCCAAAGACTCATATGGACTTTGGCTACACCATGAAAGCTTTGAGAAGCAAGAAGAAGGTTGGTTAGTGTTTTGGAGTCGAATATGACTTGATGTCATGTGTATGATTGAGTATAAGAACTTAAACCGCAACCGGATCTTAAAGGCGTAAGAATTGTATCCTTGTTAGAAGACACAAAGCCAAAGACTCATATGGACTTTGGCTACACCATGAAAGCTTTGAGAAGCAAGAAGAAGGTTGGTTAGTGTTTGGAGTCGAATATGACTTGATGTCATGTGTATGATTGAGTATAAGAACTTAAACCGCAACCGGATCTTAAAGGCGTAAGAATTGTATCCTTGTTAAAAGACACAAAGCCAAAGACTCATATGGACTTTGGCTACACCATGAAAGCTTTGAGAAGCAAGAAGAAGGTTGGTTAGTGTTTTGGAGTCGAATATGACTTGATGTCATGTGTATGATTGAGTATAAGAACTTAAACCGCAACCGGATCTTAAAGGCGTAATAATTGTATCCTTGTTAGAAGACACAAAGCCAAAGACTCATATGGACTTTGGCTACACCATGAAAGCTTTGAGAAGCAAGAGGAAGGTTGGTTAGTGTTTTGGAGTCGAATATGACTTGACCTCATGTGTATGATTGAGTATCAGAACATAAACTGCAACCCGATGTTATAAGCCTAAGTAGTGTTTCCTTGTTAGAAGACACAAAGCCAAAGACTCATATGGACTTTGGCTACACCATGAAAGCTTGGAGAAGCAAGAAGAAGGTTGGTTAGTGTTTTGGAGTCAAATATGACTTAATGTCATGTGTATGATTGAGTATAAGAATATTAACCGCAACCCGATCTTAAAGGCGTAAGAATTGTATCCTTGTTAGAAGACACAAAGCCAAAGACTCATATGGACTTTGGCTACACCATGAAAGCTTTGAGAAGCAATAAAAAGGTTGGTTAGTGTTAGTCGAATATGACTTGATGTCATGTGTATGATTGAGTATAAGAACTTAAACCTCAACCGGATCTTAAAGGTGTAAGAATTGTATCCATGTTTGAAGACACAAAGCCAAAGACTCATATGGACATTGGCTACACCATGAAAGCTTTGAGAAGCAAGAAGAAGGTTGGTTAGTGTTTTGGAGTCGAATATGACTTGATGTCATGTGTATGATTGAGTATAAGTACTTAAACAGCAACTGAATCTTCAAGGCGTAAGAACTGTATACTTGTGAGAAGACACAAAGCCAAAGACTCATATGGACTTTGGCTACACCATGAAAGCTTTGAGAAGCAAGAGGAAGGTTGGTTAGTGTTTTGGAGTCGAATATGACTTAATGTCATGTGTATGATTGAGTATAAAAACATAAACCGCAACCGGATCATAAAGGCGTAAGAATTGTATCCTTGTTAGAAGACACAAAACCAAAGACTCATATGGACTTTGGCTACACCATGAAAGATTTTAGAAGCAAGAAGAAGATTGGTTAGTGTTTTGGAGTCAAATATGACTTGATGTCATGTGTATGATTGAGTTAGAACATAAACCGCAACCGGATCTTCAAGGCGTAAGAATTGTATCCTTGTTAGAAGACACAAAGCCAAAGACTCATATGGACTTTGGCTACACCATGAAAGCTTGGAGAAGCAAGAAGAAGGTTGGTTAGTGTTTTGGAGTCGAATATGACTTAATGTCATGTGTATGATTGAGTATAAGAATATAAACCGCAACCGGATCTTAAAGGCGTAATAATTGTATCCTTGTTAAAAGACACAAAGCCAAAGACTCATATGGACTTTGGCTACACCATGAAAGCTTTGAGAAGCAAGAAGAAGGTTGGTTAGTGTTTTGGAGTCGAATATGACTTGGTATCATATGTATGATTGAGTATAAAAACTTAAACCGCAACAGGATCTTAAAGGCGTAAGAATTGTATCCTTGTTAGAAGACACAAAGCCAAAGACTCATATGGACTTTGGCTACACCATGAAAGCTTTGAGAAGCAAGAGGAAGGGTGGTTAGTGTTTTGGAGTCGAATATGACTTGATGTCATGTGTATGATTGAGTATAAGAACTTAAACCGCAACCGGATCTTAAAGGTGTAAGAATTGTATCCATGTTTGAAGACACAAAGCCAAAGACTCATATGGACATTGGCTACACCATGAAAGCTTTGAGAAGCAAGAAGAAGGTTGGTTAGTGTTTTCGAGTCGAATATGACTTGATGTCATGTGTATGATTGAGTATAAGTACTTAAACAGCAACTGAATCTTCAAGGCGTAAGAACTGTATACTTGTGAGAAGACACAAAGCCAAAGACTCATATGGACTTTGGCTACACCATGAAAGCTTTGAGAAGCAAGAGGAAGGTTGGTTAGTGTTTTGGAGTCGAATATGACTTAATGTCATGTGTATGATTGAGTATAAAAACATAAACCGCAACCGGATCATAAAGGCGTAAGAATTGTATCCTTGTTAGAAGACACAAAACCAAAGACTCATATGGACTTTGGCTACACCATGAAAGATTTGAGAAGCAAGAAGAAGATTGGTTAGTGTTTTGGAGTCAAATATGACTTGATGTCATGTGTATGATTGAGTTAGAACATAAATTCGCAACCGGATCTTCAAGGCGTAAGAATTGTATCCTTGTTAGAAGACACAAAGCCAAAGACTCATATGGACTTTGGCTACACCATGAAAGCTTGGAGAAGCAAGAAGAAGGTTGGTTAGTGTTTTGGAGTCGAATATGACTTGATGTCATGTGTATGATTGAGTATAAGAACATAAACCGCAACCGGATCATAAAGGCGTAAGAATTGTATCCTTGTTAGAAGACAGAAAACCAAAGACTCCTATGGACTTTGGCTACACCATGAAAGCTTTGAGAAGCAAGAATAAGATTGGTTAGTATTTTGGAGTCAAATATGACTTGATGTCATGTGTATGATTTAGTTAGAACATAAACCACAACTGGATCTTAAAGGCGTAAGAATTGTATCCTTGTTAAAAGACACAAAGCCAAAGACTCATATGGACTTAGGCTACACCATGAAAGCTTTGAGAAGCAATAAAAAGCTTGGTTAGTGTTAGTCGAATTTGACTTGATGTCATGTGTATGATTGAGTATAAGAATATAAACCGCAACCGGATCTTAAAGGCGTAAGAATTGTATCCTTGTTAGAAGACACAAAGCCAAAGACTCATATGGACTTTGGCTACACCATGAAAGCTTTGAGAAGCAAGAGGAAGGGTGGTTAGTGTTTTGGAGTCGAATATGACTTGATGTCATGTGTATGATTGAGTATAAGAACTTAAACCGCAACCGGATCTTAAAGGTGTAAGAATTGTATCCATGTTTGAAGACACAAAGCCAAAGACTCATATGGACATTGGCTACACCATGAAAGCTTTGAGAAGCAAGAAGAAGGTTGGTTAGTGTTTTCGAGTCGAATATGACTTGATGTCATGTGTATGATTGAGTATAA